>VZTL01039708.1:580-14197 GCA_013400535.1 Scopus umbretta
CCAATCTCTCTATCTCTTTTCCCTCAACTTATTTTAAGATTTCTTACCTTCAAAAGGCAACAGAGTCTTCCAACCTTGACATGAGGCTGACAGTTTTACTCTCTTTTACCTTATATCAGTTTCTAGCTGGCTCAGGAAACTAGAAGCTTCACCCTCACTTACACTAGCATTTATTCTGAAGGAACAGCATTAAAGAAGCTATACTGCAGTGTATTTGGGCCACATGTGGAAAATTGTCTTTCTTTGGATCAGTGCTATTTATACGACATTTAAAGAACCACTGTTGGCAACTCAGTGGATTTAAAATACAGCATTTAGTTCAGCTTCCATGTTTAAATTTTTGTTGTCCATGAGTCTTTTCCCTGAAAATGACCTGACTTCTACTCAGATTGACACACTTTTATAACAAGAATCTAGAGCTTAGTGTTTCAGCCACAATCTAATGTAACTTACTTTTCTATATTTGTATATACATTTTATATGTGTGTCTCTATATATAGTTTCTGTATTTTTATATTTGTTTTTGTGTGGAATGGGAACTAAAATGTAAACAACATTATATTTTCAGTGTTGCATTTGTTTCATGCTGAAGTATTAAATTGTCTTTGTGTTTTCCAGAGGTTAATATTTCTTAGAATGTTTGAACCTATAATAAGACATCCAGAGCAACAAATGTGTATGCAGGTGACAAAGCTAATTCTATGTATTTATTTTCTAATTTAGTCTTTTCCGTAACAGCTAGTTGATTAAAAAATCTGCTAATAGAATTGAAATATAAATGTGGTAAAAGTAATTCCTATATCTAATATTCCTATGTAAATACCAGTCATTAATCCTTAAACAGTTTTAGCTTAATCAAATTGCTTTTAGATTGATTTTGGGTTACTCATTTCACCCCAAGCATGCTCTTTGGTTTTTATTCTAAATCATGTTATTGAATCCAAGTGACTGAATCCAAACATTTGACATAAATTGATTTAAATGTTGTTGAACTGTAAATGAATCCAATAGCTTTTCCCAACTAACTAAAGTGAATGTTGCTTTCAAGACTGAAACAGTAGAAGGCAGCTATTGAAATATAAATTATTTTAAAATAGACTTGAATCTCAGTATCATACAACTAACCTGTGAATGGGGAGTGTGAAAAGCATTGATACACTAATTCCTAGAAACTGAACTGATAGTATTTTCCAGTCTTTGACTGACACTCCTGCTTGTAAAATGAAGTTTTTGGTTGCTCATGACTGCCGAGCTTGAGATATTTGGGTTGAAATATTCTGTGCTGAGTGTCTGCCACACAAGGATTTTTGGGCAAGTACCATCTAATTATTCAGATAGTTCCAAGAATGGAATCAGAAAAAAATGTATTACTTTGACTATGGTAAGAACAACTTATACAAGCTTTCACTAAAAACTCTCTTGTCCTTTTCTGTGACGGAGCAAAAGAAAATTTGGTACTGCATTAGGGTTCAGAATTTTATTGCTCCTGTCCAAACATTGAATCTTCAATAAATTTTATATGCCTCTTAAATTTTGGTCAAATGAAAAAAATAATCCACCTACACTGAGCATCATCCAGTCGCATTTGGCTCCTACACATAACTGTTCTGAACAGGCATTATATGCATGAAGTAACAGGGTATGAACCAGTCCAAGGCAGAAAGAGCTGGGCAGAATTTCCCAAGTAAGTTGCTATTTAGATATGCTGTGGGCTGCTTGGGGCATATGAAGAGAAACCAAAGGAAAAAAAAAAAAAATTCAGCTGGCTTTTCTAAAAGATGTCATGCTAGGCTCAGATATATTGAAAGAAAATCAGTTTGACTTTACCAGGGAAAGCACAGGGAAGACCAAGTACTATGCTGTTAGGATGAAGGTACTAGTAGGCTGGCACAGAAGTTCAGTCTGATAGGGACTGAGATTGGCATAGCAGTATCAGGGGTAAAGAGCATGGGGAATTTGAATAGCAATAGTTGGTGCGGTGAGTGAAATTTAACAAGAAGCCAGGAAGAGAAGCTATGCTGGGATGGACAGTGAAGTACCAGAAGGTGCCTGACTACTCTGTGGCAACTAAGTGCCCAAGTTTTGCTCCTGAGGTGTAGCCCCAAGGATACCACCAGCATAGACTGAAGCCAGGATCCTGGCATGGGTCCTTATCCAGAAGCCCACATACTGACATTTCTGCACTACAGTGGCTGGAACAAGAGTCCTGGTAGAAAGTTTGGAATTGCTTTATAGCTAGATTTTTAGTCAGTTGTAATTAATTTTACTGACCTGTCACAAAACATGTTCACAGACTTTAGCTTCTTTAAATCTTAATTAATATTTCTTATGCTACAGCTAATTTTTCAAAGCTATCTACACTCTGCCTAACTTAAGTAATTTTGGAAATATGAATTTGCATATTAATCCTTTCTGAATTTCCTACTAGCATTTACAGCTTTCATCAAACTCATTGTTATAACATGTGAATGGACCTTTTCCTTTTACCCAAAAGTGGAAGTAGCCCCACTTTTAGGAATTTCTATGAATGCGTTCAGCTTTTATGGTAAATTGATAGAAGAGTGCATTAATTAGATTGAAGGCATATGAAAGGCAGAGAGTTTGCTTGGGCATGTAACTTTGGCATGGGCTTTGCTGAAGTCTCATGATGTAAACTTTCATGGAGGACCTATGACCCCAAGTGTAGTCTGAGACTCCCAAACTCATGCAAGGATGAGAGAGTTCAGAAAAGATCAGTGTGGATCCATGCATGCAAATATGACTCCAAATAAATTTTTCTATTTGTATGGGAAAATAACACTCAAAGGAAATATAGGTCCAGAACAGCCATCTTAGACAACATGCTTAATCATTCCTTATTCTGTGACTGTTTCAAGAATTGGCCTTTTGCAATAATTAAATTTCAAGCTATTTTTGTGCCTTCAAGGACCTGTCTTATCTACAACTCATGATCCACAGTTTGTTAGTATATCAAGGGAGATCTTTGATTGTGGAGAATCCATGTAGTGCTATCCATTTCACCAGTTTTACCCTGGCAGATCAAGGACAATATCAGTCACTCAGCCTTAATGATCACCAGGTCAGGTCAGGTCAGGTCAGGTAAGATAAGGTAAGTTGTATATACTTTGGGGTATCATTGATTAAGGAGACAATAACAAATATCTGGAGGCATAAACAAGACCCAAGACTGCGGTTTGTGCAAACTGAGCAAACCTGATTTTAAGGTATCTAGGATCTTTTCTGCAGCTGTGTGGGTGATTGGCTGCTGGCTGGGATCAACCCACTGCATATCTTAAAGCTGTGTAAAGGTACACCTCTTCATTGTGTTCATTGGTTAATTTGATAAAAATGAGATCATTGTGCTCACTTCTGTTTCAGATCATGTTTGTTCAGCTCGTGTAGTGGACACATCTGTTATTGGCGATTATGGGACTTTGGCCCAGTGCAGAAGCTGATACTATTTGGGGGCAAAGGCTTTCCTTTCAACCAGATAAACCAAGATTAGGTTAACTTTGATCAGACGTGACCTCATGGTTAGGAGAGTGAACTGGAAGCTGCATGAGCACGGAGAAAGTAGAAAAGTTAAATAGGAAATTAGGCTGAAGTTATTATTTTGTTGAGACTGGTACATTTTGTGATGGGGAAAGGGTGATCTCTTTTAGAAATCTATGTGAAGTCTATGCAGGGACTATAACTGTACATGCTCATGTTAAACGGGGTCAAATGTCTGTAAAAGCTATTGGTGGTGGTCTTGGAAAGGGAGGCACAGTTAAGTGTGTAACGACATCACTTTTGGTAACCTATGCCATCATAACACATAGGAAGTGTATTTTTATATATAACACACAGAAAATGTGTTGCAGTTATGAATCCCAGTGAGGTCAAAGGAAGATTAGGAACATGAAAGATACGTTGGGAGGAGCTTAATATAGCCTTGGGATGCTCATGGAAACAGAGACTATAATGTGTCCTGCTCTTGTAAATGATCTTTCAGCCACTGTAACCTGGCGAGAAGACCACTGAATTCCCACCTATCCCTGAGCTACCTTGCTGGTGAGATAATAGATACACATGCTCTGTGGGTTGGGAACAGAGACCAGAATGCATTCACTGGTGGGTTAAAGTTACAATGATTGTAGGTTTTCTTTTATTTCTAAACTCTGTTCACAGTACAAAGGGGTTAATAATTCCACAACAAATAAGCATGTGGAAAATCAGGAAAAGTTATATTTGCTAAAAATTTTAGGACCTATTTGGTTCAAGTGGATCACTGTCTAGATAGCTCTCCTATAAAATTCAGACTTCTTACCATGTGTTCAAATGAAACTCAGAGTGCTGGAGGGAGGAATATCTTTCCAACCTTTGAAAACATCAAAGACATTACTTTCTGCCTGATCTTTGAGTATGAAAGTCCCACCGAGAATTACAAATGAAAGAAAATAAGTCAGCAAACATTGGAACTAGCATTTGAGAAGCTAGATTTGGACCATGAATCAGAATGGCAGCTACAGATGGTTACTGAGAAACTTGAATCCCACCATATAACAAGAGAATCGAGATCATAGAACCCTAAACAGACCTCAAAGGAAATAAAGCAGGCCAGGAAAAAGGAATGACAGCACTTCATTTTGTTTTCTTAGAAGTCTATGGGTTTAAAACACACACTGAACAATTTATAGCAGCTAAAGGCTACTGTACCAAGAAGCTTGCTACTGAATCCTGGTTGCTGGATCTGCTTCTTTTTCTCTTCCATGAAAGAGAGGTTACTACTTCCACCATGCTGCATAAGAAAGAAGGAGCTAAACCAGCTTCCTATCATATTAGACGTGAATTGTGATTACATTGAAATTAGTGTAAACCCTTATTATTTTGAATTGAAAACCCTTTATCATTTTTCTTAAAAGGGCCTGGAAACAGAGTGCCCTGTCTTTGTATACTGTCACCTGAAATACTCTGAAAAGAAATCGGTATCTTTTGATTAGATCAGGGAGAATTATTTGCAGCAAACAAATCTGTTCATAAATACAGAGCTTTCTACCATTCATTAATTGTAAGCAAATGATTACTTCTTCCCAGAATATTTTAATTTCTTGGAATTATTCAACACCTATTTCATGTGAATGTATTTCAACCTATAGATTACTGAGAAATTGTTTGCTAAGAGTATTGCTTTAAGTATTTTACATGTACAATTTAAAACCCAAGCTGTTTAGATTAGATACATACATGAGTGTTAAAGTTCTGTTTAACAATTTTATGAGAGTAGACCTTAGAATCAGGTTCCTGTGTAACTTTAAAAATAATTCAGAATTTAGGTAAGGTCTAACAAAGAATACTGGAGAAGTGGAAGACTTTCATATTGTGTTTTGTGTAAGTATGAAGGGTGCTTTTCTTCGCTGATGTTTTTTTTCTCTGCACTAGTGGCAGAATAAATTCCAGAAAATGACTCCCAGTAATGAAGTGAGAGTCCATGGCACACTACCAAAATACATTGTTTCTTAAAAGAGAATAACAGTGCAATATATTTATATAACTGACTAATTTTCCTGCTAGATGGAGTTTGTTAGACTGTGAATTTCAATTAGAGATTAAAGCTAAAATCATATTGAGGTAGTCAATTAACTGTTTGTAGATGTTTAATTTTTTTGAGCAAAAGAGAGAAATAATTTTGCTTATGTAACAGCCTTGATAAATTTACCTCTTATTTGTCAAAATGTAAGCTTTGTACAGTAATGGAAACAATCTTTCTAGTTCTTAAATATGAATTCAGTTTGCATTACTTTGCTTATCCATCCAGAGTTCTGCTACATGAATAGCAGTGATTAGTGCACAGAAAAGGCACAATTAATAGTTTTGCAAAGTGAAAGTCAAGGTCTATGAAAATAAGCAAAAATAAATATTCCTTATTTTAATTTGGGAAAAGGAAATACACCAAAATTACTTCCATATATCACTCATGCCTGATTGTCTTGACTATTCTGCCCACCATTTATGTTTCTAGAAATAGCTGTAGACAAGCTCCAAAAAGGACTCAGGTGCCTAGGTGCCCAGTGTTGCAGAGCCTAATTCTGGGCTGTCTGGCCTCAGTGCACAATGCCAAACTCTGCAGAGTTGTCCAAATGTTGGTGAATACTGGCTTGGTAAGTCTCCTGAGCCGTGGTTGGTTCAAGCTCAAGCCATGGGTCCTGGACCGATGTCAGCCAGCTGAGTCCCTGCTGGTGGTGCAGAAGTTACTGGGGTAATGTCAGAGCTGAGAAATGGAGGGTAAGATGGGGAAAGGGAGCAAGCTGTCCCTTCTACCTCCTCCTCATGCTCCCCCTCATGCCTGCATGTGGTGCTATCCTCACATGTATGACAAATGGCTTGGAGACAGCTTCTGAACTGACAAAATTCATCTCGTCTTGGCCCTGAATGCACTAATATGACCGTCTTAGGGCCCATGGTGCCCACTTCAGCTCAGGCTGGGGCAGACTCTCCTGCCTTGAGCTATGTTGACTTTGCCTGGGGCACAGCCATGCCTCCTGGAGGGACCATCACGCACCCCAGCTTTGCACGCCCAGCTCAGGCTCTGCGGAATGGCATCCCGTGTGTGAGGACACAGCCCATGCCCAGACCACCTAGGCTCCCAGCCGAGCTTCCCCTTTGGAGTTGCCCTGTTGGCCCTATGCCCTGATGCCTCATCATCCCCCATGGTTCAGGTGTGCCTTAGCAGTATGTGTCCTCAAGGGGGCATATAATGAAGAATGCTATATTTCTGGAATAAAACTGGATTTCAAGGATGAACTCAATGCCTTGCCCCATGAAGAATGGACATGTGTAAAGACACTAGCTAGTCACCTGAATTTTAAATTCAAAAATTAAAACATGTGTAGAATTTAGAAGGCAGCTGATCAGAGGTTTTCATGGTTATAACTTTGGATTCACTTTATCTGTCCCATTCTATATAACCCTCAACACATCCTCAAAACACAGCAGTCTGGTTCTTGGTAAACAAAGTGTATCATAGCAAAAAGAGTCAGTATGAAGCTCAGATCACTTGGCATAACACATCTAGTGACTATTGCTTTCCAACCAGCATGTTCAGCCAGGTAGTGGGAGGAATTCTTCTGTCTGAATGAGCAGCTGAACTGAAACTTTTTTTTTTTTTTTTTATATAAATTTAGCTGAATTCTGCCCTCTGGCAAGCTTACATACAGCGATTAAAATTAGTATTTAAGACAACAACAAAAAAGTAATCTTTATCCATTACTGTTCTGTCCACAAGAGATATTTGTTCCAAGAGTGAGGCTTTAAAAAGAGCAATGATAGCTCTTTGGTAGACTCTGCTATTTTTAAAGTTGGAAGGCATAGAGCATATTTTATGTCTTGCTGTAAGAGTTCAGGCATGATGTCTCATACGTATATGTCCTGGTTTCACCTGGGATAGAGTTAATTTTCTCCCTAGTAGCTGGTATAGTGCTGTGTTTTGGATAGAGTATGAGAATAACGCTGATAACACTGATGTTTTAGTTGTTGCTTGGTACTGCTTATATTAGTCAAGGACTTTTTCTTTCAGCTTCCCATGCTCTGCCAGGTGCACAAGAAGCTGGGAGGGGGCACAGCCAAGATAGCTGACCCAAACTGACCAAAGGGGCATTCCATACCATATGATGTCATGCTCATATATAAACTGGGGAGAGTTGACTGGGGGGGGCAGCAATCACTGCACAGGGATGGACTGGGTGTCGGTTGGCAGGTGGTGGACATTTGAATCACTTGTGGTTTTTTTTTCCTCCACAAGTTTTCTTACTTTTACCCTTCTGAGTCTCTCCCCCACCCCACCGGGAGGGAGGATGAGCAAGCGGCTGTGTGGTGCTTAGTTGCTGACAGTGGCTAAACCACAACCGTATGTTGTCAGGAAGTGGTAAGGTTTCAGTTTTGAAGAGGAGGTCTTTGGCTCTTTGCAGATTGTGTGGGCTCAGGCTTCCATGTGAACCATTTAAAAAGTGACACTAAAAACTTTGAAAAGAGAAGGAACCTGCATTTTTCTGCTTTTTGTAACATGTAAAGATGTGTGGGTGGTGCAGAGAAGAGTGCAACAGTCTGTGATTGTGGTCTGAATGCTCTTCAAGAGGAGAAAAAATAAAGGTGGTTGTAAACAGAGGCAGCAAGCTAAGGGTAAGATGTCTCAAAACAGACATAAATAACGCAGGAAAAAGCACCTTTGGGAAGCAAAAAGTAAATTTGGAGCACAGAGTAAAATACACTTTCAAGGCAGGAGGAACAGGAAAAGAGGGAGCTAGAGGGATATTTAGGCAGATAATTTTATAAACTACTACCCACTGCGATAGGAGCATCAAGTGAGCACAGGTAAGAAATGGATTATAAGCCAAACTACTTTCTGGGACAGACTTACTGTTAAGTAACAGAAGTGAAGGGTAGTATTATCACCATACTCAGAAAAGACACAACTGCTTTCTAGCATCAGGGTCCTGGTGCTAATTTGCTATGGCTGTACAGACAATGAGTGCCCTAGGTAAGACCACATGCTTTTGGCTTCCTTTCTCTTTCTGATCATGTCTGGGATAAGGCAAACACAATATGCAGGGCAAATGTTTTTAATGAGACTTTTAAAATCTTCCACTTAATACCTTCCAATGTTATATAAGAGGGCTGGTCATACCTAGGCAGGTAAAAAAAACCCCCAAATGGAAGTTGTTACTTGTTATATGACACAAAGAATAAAAATTTACCTTCCTTGAATCACTTTATCCAAAAGTAATACATCTGTTTATAAGCAGTTATTATTTTTTCCTTGATTTTTCAAAATAATACTGCAATATAACTGTTTATCTATGACTATTTCTAAAGGTACCGGCTAGCTCCTAAGATAAAAAGGAAAAAAGAAAATGGAATGGGTGATTGACCTAACAAGAAACAAAGATATCCAACATGTTTCTAGAGATACGGTTCATTCTTCTACATACAGATTTTCTTGAGGCTGGTATATATTTTCATCAAGGTACTGTTTCATAATTAGAAGTGACAAGAAGCCCAGGGACTCTCACCACAAAATTCAGGAGCTGGAGAACAGCAGGGAACATTGTAAAAATTCCCCATAGAGGCAGTGCTTGCAGTTTTGTTCATCAAGGTTTTGGAACAACATATGTACAGCAATACGATCAGCGAAGACTTTCTGGTAGTGTTTGATATGCTGGCTCTACTCCATCTGCAGCAGAAATATCACTGTACCATGTAACTACAGCATGGCTTTTCATATTTGTGGGAATAAGTGCTAAGCCTTTTCACAGTTACTCCCCATAATTGCATGCAATAAACACTGCTCTTTTCTACTCCAGTTTATACAGAGCAATATTTTCAAACTGGGTTGCTAATATCTAAATTCTGAAACTGTGGCACAGAGGCCTGGTTCACCACAGGGCTAAACACTCGCATTGGTATGATTAGTCAGGTCTCAGCTGCTGCTTCTGCACCTTGAGTTTTCCACAAAGAAGATGTCATCTTCCCAGCAAGTATTTCCTGTGACATTGAGACAGAAATGTCCAGACTGAGCAAAGCTCACCTGTCTAATCTTGTATGTGCTTCTCCACCATGTGTAGCTCATGTCCTACAAATCATTTATAGACTGACACTCCTAATTAAGAAATCTATTTTCAATTGGTGTGCCATAGCAGAGCAAAATACACACGTATTAAGCAGTGTATGGCAAAGCAATAGAGGAAGAAAATCAGACTGGTTTTCTGTGGGGGTGACCATTCCCAGTTTCAGTGTTTGTTCGTCTTTCGGCAGTCCTACATAAAACTGAAGAAATTTGGTTTTTTTTTTCCAAAAGATATGGAAAAAAAGCTGTGTGCTTTGTCATCCATGTGAGAATGAGTCAGCAACTGTGGGAGGAACAAAGAGAAGACCTTCACTATTGACTCAACATTCACAAAAATACTGATTTCTTCCTGGATCAGCAGTAGACATGTATATAGACTACCACAAAAATTATCTTTTGCCCACATAATTACAGGCCATAGTTTTATACAGAAAAGTTTACAGAAATTGAAATACTACACATTACAATAAACCCCACTATGACATTACTTAGTGTCTTGTTAACCACTTTTAAACTGTTTAAGTTAAAGTTAATACGGGTGTTTTTAACAACATGAGCAACAGAAATTTTCTCTTGTCTGACCAATTTTAAAATTGATTTGCACAGGATTTAAATATCAGATAACTTTGGTTTTATTAATATAAAACATCACTGCAACTTTACCCTGAAGAACTGTCACAGATGTACTAAGCCAATACTTGCATAAACAGAAGTGCATTAGTAAAATACACATGTAACTGATTTATCAGTTTCCTGTAGCATTTATGTTATCTATATATAAAACTACACAAGAGTATTCCTAACTTATTAAAGGAACTGTTATGTAAAGTTCCTTTTTTAATTTGCTAATTACTGATTTTTAAAATGCTTTTCTGTTAAGACTAATTCTGTCTTAAGGCCTAACCACCTATGTTTCTGATGTTTTCTCTGGATAAAAAATAAAAGGAGAAACAAGCAGTGTTTATACTGTTGGAATGCAGAAATAATCCTGCTGGATTTTTTAGAAGTAAAATGGATCTAGTAACTTACCTGATGTCTTCCAATATATTTGTGCTCCTAAATGTCTGATTATCCAATATATTTTGTGTTTGTTTGTATTAGGGGCTTTAGAAAATAGAGTTATGAGAGACTTGTGCATTGGGACTCTATTAGTTTTGCTAATTCATGTAATTTTAAAACTGCTTTCACTCATAATTCCTAATCTATTGTTAGCAGTCAATCAGCTCTTACACTAAGTGGGACGTTCTGGCTCATCAAGGGAGTTGAAGCTTGCCTAAAATACAGTATTGATTTATTGAAATGCAATTTTCATTGTAGAATGCACACAGTGGAAAGATATTATGCAGCTGTATGAATACTGGATGACAATAGCACAGGAAGACAACGTGTAAATATATATAAAAAACTAAATTGTAAGATGCAAGGAGAAGAAAAACAGGAGAGGAGGCTAAAGAACTTTCCCTTGGCCAATATGTCTCTTAGTGAACTTTCTGTGATTTGTCTATACATCCTGGACACAGAGGAATCAAAGGGATTACAGGTAGAAGAACCAGTGCTGATAAAATAAGAACTGACCTGAACTTTAAATCTAAAATTCAAAATAGACTTGAACCAAAATGCTTTAGACAACTGAGGGAAACGCACTTTTCATTGTTCTTTACCCTGGATATTCTGATTTTAGTTGGAGTCAGAAGCAAAAACATTATTGTTGTGCAAGTTTATCAGTTGTTTTTCTGAAATGAACCAGCAAGTTTCCCAGTGAAGACCAAATGTCAATCTTATGACAAAATTTGCTACACAGAGCTGTTTGAACAAAGTGCCCTGTAGAAAGGTGACCTCTATTTGGCCCTCAGACGGATAGGAATGTTGGACAAGGACAGTAATGCTTTCTGCAGAAAAACAGAAAAATTGGTTTTCTTACCCAATGGCAAGTGTTGTACGTTAAAGAAGTTGCAGTCGAAATATGGTCTTATTCAATCCTTTCTCAATTAGAGCTCCATAAGGAGAACTAAACAATTTCTGGAGTAACAATCTTTCTCACTCTGTCGATCAATACTTATTCTTCAGTCTGTGAACTGTGTTCTGCTTTATTTTTCCTCCCTTGAGAACTTTATTCCATTATTAAAATGCTGGATGTTTTTTTTTCTCTGTAGCTAGGAAGTAAAGGACGGGGTGACCAAGAGGAGAAATAAAGGACCTTGTCTTTGATACAGAACTAATAATGTACATACTCATCTAGCTATTGTTGTTCCCAGACAAATGTTTGGGGTTGGTTTTTTTTTGTTTTGGTTTAGTTTTTGGTTTTTTGTTTTGTTTTGTTTTGTTTTAATTTGCAAAATAACCCAGCAACCCTTCATTAACTATGAAGAAAATACTTAAGATGGGGCAATACTGATACAAAAGGAATCGTGAAGAATAACAAACTGCTCATATAAACCATCAAGATTACATTGACTTTGAGTGAAGCTATTATTTTTTTTAGCATGCCTTCGTTTCATAGTGTGGCCATTAAGTGTGAGCACTGTTGAAAGCGATGACGTTTGCACTAGACATGGAAAGCTCAGGTCCATTCTTAAGGAGCTGAGCAAGGGACAGTGAAATCACTGTTAGACCAACTAAGCACTGTGAGTAAAGCATCAGCTCAATTCGCATAGCAGCTGCCTTAGCCGTTTGTGACTTTGGGCAAACTGCTTAAAGACAGGACTCCTTTATTCAGGCATGTGACAATCACTGAATTTAACCCCAGTAACAAGGCAGTGTAGCTCACCCTGAGCTCTGCATTGATGTGAGTAACCTCTCCTTCAGCATCTGATCCAGCTCAGGTACCACTATTGTATGCTATAGGTTGTTATTTTAATGAGGGTCATATAAATGCTGACTAGAAAGGGACAAATGGATTCTTTATGTCACTTTAAAACTTCTTGTGTACAGCTTTTATAATGCCACATAATCACAATGGGGAAAAAATATGTATCTTGACCAAGTACTAATATTGTAGTTGATGAAAAGAAATTGGAAGTGTCTGAATCATTACTTACATTTTTAAGCACAGTGTTCCTCTTTCTTGTTCTACTCAGGCACAAGCTATTTTTTAAATGAAATGTCAGATACAAAGCCCTAGTGCTCTCCCTGTTGAATTCAAGACAGTATAATACTATTCAGCACTCCCAGAATATTTATTCTCAAAAGGATACCTCCATTTGTCATTTCAGAAACCACAGTATGAGTGCTCTTTCTCTTTATCTGTAAAATCATAATTTGAAACATTGGATGTGTAAATAATGGCCTAGAGAAACTGCTGATACACAGCTGACACTCTGAAGCAATTAAAATTTGTTATCATCAACATATTTGGAGAGCCAGCAGTTCCCTGTTAGACTTTTGCACTGCTGCTTCAGAATGGATTGTGTTACCAAATTAGCCTCCATACTTGAACATAGAGGACAAAGAAATAAGAATGTCAGGAAGCATATGCAAACATAGAATGAATTCACAACAGCATAAATTATAGAGTTAAGGGATTCTGTCCTTTTAGTAAAAATTATTTCGGGGGTGGGTAGGAGCAAGAGCACTCCAGCACTGAACATTCGATTGGAGTTCAATAGCAGCACAAACCCATCTGGCTGCTGGTTGTAATGGTTCCTGCTTTATGTTGACTCTGGGGGCCTCCCTCCCCACTTGGAGCTGAATCAATGCACTAATCCATCAAACCAACCATACAAAACAGAATTTTGGAATGGCTTGCCATGATGAAAGGGGCTACACTGAAAAAAATGAATGGCAGAGCTGGTGCAAGGGACAGGATGGGTTTGTGCTGCAAAAGGGAGAGCAGGGCTCTGGAAACCATTAGTTAGACTGGTGTAGGCTGCTGTGGAGTCAACCTGGCTTGATGGGAGAAGGGGAGGTGGAGAAGGAACTGCCTGAAATATCCAGGTAGGAATTTCACCCTTACTGTTTACTACTTAGTCTCCAGCTGGAGCCAAACCCCAGAATATATATATTTTTATTTTTATTTT
>VZTL01039711.1:0-28007 GCA_013400535.1 Scopus umbretta
GTCCATCCTGGAGCTGGCTGGCACTGTCTCTATTGGACACAGAAGAAGCTTCTAGCACGTTCTCACAGAAACCACCCCTGTAGCTCCCCCTGCTCCCAAAACCTTGTCATGCAAACCCAGTACATTCCACCCCTCACCTCTGAGAATCACATATTTTAAAATTTCCATTAAAATCCACATTCATCACACACTATTCACTATCTTCACAAATTTCACTTACATCAACAAAAAATTCCCTGCACCAAAATCAAAATATCATCATCACAACACCAAATGAAAGTTGACAATTCACACACAATCCACCCCTTGTCCCTTCACCACAATTATAACTGAAATTTCCCATGGCCATTCCATTCTCTAACTCTCTTCAATCCGTGTTTTGCTCATTACCTCTCCCAATTACTATCCTTATCTTGAATTTCTTGAGCCCCTCATTGGGTACCAAAAAGGGCTGTGGAGTGTTGACCTTGGTTCGATGCCATGTAGCACCAAGCCACTGTAACATTCCCCTCCTCAGCAGGACAGGGGCTGGGAGAAAATGAGATGGAAAAAAAAAACAAACAAAAAAAACAACTCATGAGTCAAGATAAAGGCAGTTAAATAAAAGCAAAAGCAAATGCTGCATGCAGAAGCAAAAGGAACACAAAGATTCTACACTCCTTCTCACCAGCAGGTGATGTCCAGCCACTTCCTGGGAAGCAGGGCTTCATTGCATGTAGAGGTTGCTCTGGAAGACAAATGTCATAAATAACGAATACTCCCCCTTCCTTCTCCTTTCTCTTTGCTTTCATTGTTGAGCAGATGTCATATGGTAGGTAATATCCCTTTGGCCATTTTGGGTCAGCTGTCCTGGCTATGTCCCCTCCCAAGATCTTGCCCACATCCAGCCAGGTGAGGGGGAGAATGTTGCAGAGACAGCCTTGATGCTGTGTGAGTATTACTCAGCAGTAGCCAAAACACTGGTGTGTTGTCAACACCTGTCTAGCTACCAATACAAACCTGAGCACTATGAGGGCTGCTGTGAGGAAAACTAACTCCACCTCAGCCAGACCCAATACAATTGCCTAAGCTTGCTTACAGACTTGTTCTGTGAAGGTGTGTGTATTTTTTTTTTCTTTCCATTTTTGTAGCTTTCTTTAAATAAAGGTTCTGTTAATTGTTTATCGGCAGGTCTTCAGCTCAGCAGCTTTCCGGTTCAGCAGCTTTAGCAAAACTGCAATTTGTTAGCTTCTTTTACTGTACTGCTGAAACCTTATGGGCCAAAAATAATAGGTGTCCAGTAATCACCCAAATTCATGCAGTAGGGCATTCTTCATTGGTGGCCGATCTTAGCTGGAGAAGATGCAAAGATGACCAATTATATTGATATTGACACTGACACTTGCAATTCATATGAAGTGTGGTGAAACTGCTTGGTTGAACCAGATGAAATGTCATTACTACCTAAATGGTTGCTCTCCTAACTCCTTTATTGTAATTTGAACTGTTTTTTTCTTCAGATGTACTCGTCAAGAGCAAGAGTTGATCCTGTAAGCTGTTCTGTCTTAGATTCAAGTTTAGTGGGACTTTATCTGTCAGTATTAAGGACCTTTACTACCTTAAATAATTAAGCAATGCAAACTTCTGTCATCAAGGTGCATGTTTTGTGACTGATGCAGGCATGAAGTACACCTGTAATTCTGTTGACAAGTTTTTTGTAACTTAAAATGTATTCTGCTCTTGGAGAAAGAACTTTAGTCTTGATTCTGTGTTTTTGTCCCCATTATCAGAAACCCAGACTATCAGATATAAAAAAACCCCTATCCTCTTCCTGTAAAACAATTATAGTTGATTCATTTATATTGAGGTTATCAAATTAAGAGTTAGCAAATTGGGGTATTCTCCTTCATCACCTGGGACAAACTGTTGGGGTGGGATAATCTTGCTGCTAATCTTTAGATGCCTCTTTGTGGGCCCCAAGCACAGTTTTGTGCCTATGCATAAGGACGTAGCACAGCTACGTGTACTGTTCTGAAAAAGAGCAACAAGCAGCAGCAGTGTTTTCAGCAACAATGCACTAAATTCAACTACTATGTCCTTGCAGAGGCTATATGTCACCACCTAATACATTACATTACTTCTACTCCTTTTCCTAGCACTGTGTCTGATGTAGATGTACCTGGTTTAGAGACATTTTAGCAGATGAATTTAATTTCACCCTTGTATTCTGCTGTGGTTATTACATCTTGTCTAAGGGGGGATAAGCCATTCATTTGCTGTTTTGGTCTTTTTCTTCCCAAGGGACAAATCCTACTCCATTCCCATTTAGAATAGCTTGGAGTGAAAGAGTTTTTGGAGGCTTTTTTTTTTGGTTTTCACCAAGCAAAGTAAAAGTTTATTATCTCCCATTCTGAAACACTTAAGGTTAATATCTTCTACTGCTGTTTCATCGTGGTAGTATTTTGTATTAAGTATCTACTTTTTGAAGGAAAAAATAATGGAAAATGTGTTTAAATATATAGTGGCTGCAGCAAAACATACACAACTAAAACTATTAGAAATGCTGTAACATCATTCACGTACCAAATGGGTAAGGTATGTACAAAGCACTACTCAAAAGATCTAGTGATCTAGGAAGCAAAAATGCATCATTTAAACTTCCTCACATGCATTTAGTCATTACTATAGTTTGTGCTGTATGATAACTTGTTGCAGTTTATAATAAAGAAAAAACACTTTCCCCCCAACAAAAAACAATGCAGAAGTAAAGCACAACCCTTACAAAAATGTCCTTGCTTTTAAATTCTTGCATAGTCTGAGTCTTAGTGTACACCAAAGCCCTAGACAAACTACATCATATTTTTTCTGCCATATCTCAAATTGTGCTTCTGATATGACTCATAACAAGCATATGTTATCTATAACTTCTGAGCCAGATGCCTGACACTTTAGGCATGCCCATAAACAACTTTTAATACATTCAAATGAGACTGTTTAAAACGTGTTCTTCTCTTTCTCACATTTCAGTTGTTTTGAGCTGAACTAGCTGATGTTCAGGTGAGAAATAATTATGAGCCCAATCTCGTGGGGCACTCAGAGTACTTAATTTGCACTGACTTCAGGCCAGAAAAAGCCAAAGAAGCAAAATCTAATGAGATCTGAATACACTAATTAAACTTCCCAAGCCAAAGGGTTGATATTTATAAACAACTGTTGTATTTGACACTGTTCTGTTTTATTATTGTTTTTCTGACAATTTCTCCACATCCCTGTATGGCTTTCAAGTCACCTTTTTGTTCAATTCTGTCAATAGTGTTTTCTGAGGAGAACACATTTGGGTGTTTTTACCCTTTTTCATGGGTAATGAAACAATTAACCTGTGCTGCGACAACCTACAAACTTTTTAAGATGGGTTTTTCTTATCAGGTCTAGTAATTCACTTCTATGGAACCTTGATCTATGTGCTTGATATTTTCAATAAAATGGCAAGTCCATGTGGAAACAGATGCAGTGAAGCATCTAGTCATGAACTTGACCTTTTTTTATTCTTCTGGTTTGATAACATTTTTACACTATGAGAGACCATTTTTAACTTAGCCAAAGTGACATTTTTACTTTTTCCATGTACAAACAAAAGTAGAAATGTAATTTCATTGTGCCTTACTTTTCCCATTGAACTGGCTAGACCTTTTCAAATACCTTTTTGGATTACGAAAAGAAAGAAAACGTATTGTTTTCTTCATTGCAACACAGTATTTCTGTATTCTTACATAGACATTGGTGGATGTATAATTTAAGAATTCACACAAAAAAAGTTACTGTAACCAGCCAGCTCTTTCTCCCAAGTGTGTTGTGATAATGAACAGAGTAATAACATATTCTATTATGAAATATTTATAAAGGATATTTAGGACTGTACTGAACATATTTTTGACTGAAGCATATAGACAAGCAAGATATTATAACAGCCTTCTGCAACTAAATTTCTTTAGTTTGTTTTTTGCTTGTAAATTGCCACTCTGGAAGCATCTTCAAATACTTTTTGCAAAATCACAGAATGACTGAGGTTGGCAGGCATATCTGGAGATAACCTCATCTACTCTCTGCCCCTGCTCCAAATCAGAGGCAGCTAGAGCTGGATGTCCAGACCTGTGTCTAGTTAGGTTTTGAATATATTTAAGGATGATGAATCCACAACGTCTCTGGGCAGCCTGTTCCACTATTCCATCGCTGCCACAGCAAAAGGTGTGGAAGTTTTATTTAGTTGTTTTTTGGTTTTGTTTTTTTTTTTTTCCTAATGTTTAGATGCAGTTCTCCATTATTTCAGTTTGTGCTTGTTATCTCTTGTCTTTTCACTGGCTACGAATGAGAAGAGTCAGTCTCCCTTCTTTCCCTTCTCAAGTATTTAAATACATTGAGATCCTCCTGGAACCTGCTCTTTCTGATGCTAAGCAATCCCAGCTCTCTCATCCCTTCCTTCCCTGTATGACAGATGCTCCAAGACCTTAATCATCTTCATGACCTAAGTCATGACATAGAAAAGAAAGCTGTTTTCTATGGCACAGATGCAAAAATACAAGCTTCCTAGAGGGCAATATATCTTACATATCTATTTTATTCATTTATGTTCGTGCAGTATCTACAGAATTCTGTTACTTTTATTGCTGTTTAAAGCAAGAAAATCAAAACAAAAATTCAGAAAGTATCACCTGATCTACCTCATTCTTTCATGACATTTTTCTTTAAAAAAATGCACAACCCACATGCAGATGACTGTTGAGAACAGTGTTGATAAACAGGAGCTGGCACTGAAGATCCCATCAAGTGAAGAGATTTCGCATTGCCTCAGCACACAGGAAAAGGGTGAAGACAAAGACATGGGTGAAAAGCTTTTGCCAAAAGGAGAGGCATTCCAAACTGGCTTTCTAATAACCAAGAAGGTGATACAAGAAGGTGGGAATTTGATGCAGCATGCAGCTGGGAGGGCACACTTCCACTTGGTGTCTGTGAGCCATCTTGCCTGTGCCCCTGCAGCATGCCAAAATGAGCAAGGCAATTGACAGGCTTTTTTGTATCTAGCCAAATACATATCTATGTGCATCTATCTCTTTGGATCCTGGCAAGAAGTGTTTTTCTGCTGGCGCAGTGCTCCTTTTCCCTAAAAAGGGAGAGCAGTTGAGCAGCTATTATCCTCCTTTGGATCCTTGTAACTGTAGTGCTGTGGAAGGAGAGTAGCCATGAGTTTCATAGCTCTTCCTCTCCGCAGGTTCTGTTTCTGTGCTACATGCTCAAGGAGGACCAGAGGATAGTGTTTGTACTCATTCTGGTCATGCTTAAAGATTCTTCTTAGTCTCAAAAGAAGGAGAAGGTATTGCTGTTCTTGATTTTTTGCCTCTTCTCTTCCTTTTCTTTAACCCACATAGACAGGTGTTGTTTATCAGTATAGAATCCATAAAGTGCATACTGTCTCTTTAGCTTCTGTAAAGATAAGCTTGGGGAATGGAAGGGAAGAATTCATCTGCAGAGCTAGGGATTTGGGAAAGAGTAAGATAAAATGCCAAATTTGAAACACTTGATTGAGATGTATGGTACTGCTAAAGTTTATTACTAGCCAATAAACTAATTAGCAATGATTGAACTTCTGGTTCCTACTGTCTAATTAAGTTATTTCTTAAGGACAACAAATTCAAGCATGGCAGTATAAGTGAAGGGAGTTAATCCTACAAGATATATTCCATTAATTTATAGATTGATTACCTCATATTGATAGCCTTGTCTGGGCAATTAAAAACACTATCTATTTTAAACAAACTGGGAAATCTGATATCCTTTCTTAATGATATTCCACTTTTAAGCAATAGCCAGGATATCACTCCCTTCCTTACAGAGTTTAGTATTCTTTCTCTCTACATAACTGTCATTTCAAAGAATCCAAGAAATTCCAGTCTGGGAAAAGAACCTGGATCGGCAATCTCTATATGGAACACCTGAGAAAGAGTTGTAGATTCACTTCTTATTGCATATAAATAATCATAATCCATGGTGCAAGTAATTCCTGTCATGTGCATGAATAACGGTTAAAGCATTATGTCCAAAGTACTACCAGTGCTCCCCTTGGGCTTAGGGGATGCATCAGGAAACATGAAAACGTGGTTCAGTTCTAATAACTTTAATGAGGAGGGTCAAAACACAGTCAAATTGCCAGTGATATTCACAGCTCCACAGTCTAGAAGATTTTGCAATGAATATGAAATATTGACACAGAGTCTGTGAGGATTCACTTTTGCTACAAAGTCATGTAAATACATATGAGAGTAATCAACAATGCAGTAATAAATGTGAAGATCACACAGCTATTTTTCTTTTAGAAACTTTTAACAGTTCTATCATTCATTCATTACTGCATTATGTATATATGGTCTTACTGTCTAGGAACTATAAATCATATGTTGCGAACTACCACTGCCTCCAAACAGAAACAAAACTAGGGCCATGATTCAGTAAATGAGTACACATGAGAGCATTTTACATGAAAAGTGCGTAATCCGCAAGCTTAAATATTAGACATGCATTTAACAGCATGTTGAATTGGTGCTTAGGCTAGGCACAGGAGGCCTATATGTCAAGAGCAATGTGTATTTCATGGAAAGAAATACAGGAAGAGTGGAAATCCTCATCCAGAATTGCAGAATCTCTTTGATGAGCCAGAATTGACTTTTAATATTAAGATTTCTTGAGTTAAGAGTTAAATGTCAACCAATGATAAAATAAGATCATTTTCCTCTTCAAAGAATGATGAATCTTGATTTTTTTTTTTCTTAAACCAGAATCAAAAAGAAGGAAATCAATGCATATTTTGCTACATAGGTTCACTACTGCAGTCATTCATATTGGCGAGGTAAGTTTCCCTTTAAGTGCAAGAAGGCAGCTAATAAGGACTTTCTTCTTAAAATAAAACTGTAATAAGTGAAGGAAATTGGAAGTTCATAAAAAGTTTTATTTTTGTCACTGAGCAAAGAACTGAATAAACAGGCAGATTACATTGCATATGATTATTTTTCCCTGAACTTATTTTGAGTTAGCTCATAAAATTATTGTTTCTTATATTAATATTTAATGATCTTAGAAGGAATAACAAATAGAAATTTTATCATCAGAATCCTAACATTTCTCCTAAAATTTCTCAAAGGATGCAAGAAGAAATAGAAATATTAACATTAACACTTTACATCTCACAGAAGTTTACTTGAGATGACATCAATTGGCAAGTAAAATTTATCTGTGCTGTTTGGAGTGTGTAGATTCTTATGCTGAGTAAATTCAAAAGTTCAAATCTTATATGAACCTTGTTATATGTTGAGAATTGGCTTCACTATTTTCCATGCTTACTTGTTAGTATTTAGTAGCATCACCTCTTTTTTTAGCAGTATTTTACCAATAATCTGTAAAACTTATGTTTCATTTCAGCTGGGCTAGTGTTAACTGTGCAGTAATACGACAGTAAATTGTCATGAGACATAGTTATGGCAAATCCTCAAGTTTTTTGGAAGCACATCTGAATTTGTGTGAAAGTATGTTAAGTATCAAAGTAAAGATTATGGTTAGGCACAGCTCCCACCTGGTGAGAATGAGTAACAAAGGCACCTAATCTCTTAATATTGTGAAAGGACATTAAACAATTCAGATAATCTTTTCTTCTAGATAAGAACCATGCTTGCTTTTATATTTTGAAATCACATTGAATATTACAGACAAGTCTAGAGGCAGGAGTGGTGAAGCTAATAATTGTGGTAGGTTTTTGTCAGGAAGAGTGTCCAAGGTCACAGTGGGGAGTTGTGGCGGTGACAGTGTATCAGCATTCTGCTCTGTAAAAGATGCTGTATTAATAAAGAGGAAAAACCTCTTGGCTTTCTGGGTGAGCTAGAGGAAACCATAAAATGCCAGACACTAATATGAGACATGGTATCTTTCTGTGCTGTGTGCCACATGGATGATTCAAGCAAGTTGGAAAGGGAGCTCTAGCAGTCACTGTTCTTTCAGTTCCATTTCCTCCTCCTCCCCTGTGGTGCTCTGAAACACTCTGTGAAGGATCCCTAAGATCTAGCATGGAGAGCAACAGACCCTGTGGTGCTAAAATTAAAGGATAAGTGGACTCCACAGAAAGAAATCCAAGAGGTACAAGGCAGGGTAGAAAAAAGACTAGTGTTCCATAGCTAAGGTTAGAAGTTAAAACTACATTCACCTGTTGTGAAGGGGAAAGACCTATGAGGACAGGAAAAGGAGAAATAGGTACTTAAAAGAATTGTCTGGGAATTTAGTGTCTGTATTGAAACATCAGTGCATATCTTCAAAACATATTCTGCCTATCAGTGAAAGCATTTATTTTTATAATTTTACTCTGACCACCTTCCTTTTTTTATTCTCTCTAACAAGAGTTGGCAGGACCAACAGTCTTTGGCATGCTTGTTTCAAATCCTTTAGCTGTTCCATCGCCAGGTGTTTGGGGCTGGATTTCATATTTTGTTAAGCAGTTCTATTGCAGGAAGCACATGCTTTTCAGATTTAGTTCTTGAGCAAATCTGATAAGTTCATGTAAGTGGATGTCATGTTTTTTTGATCTGCTAGGATGCTTTGTCTTATCTCTTACTGCTCTCTAGAAGGATGACTTGGAGGTACTTGTAGATTTTTTTCTTTCAGTACTTACCCGACATATTTTATGTTATATTTTTATGTAAATCATAATGATTTGTTGAATATACCCACTCAACCAACATGCTGTCAGGGTGCAACATACTTGCAAATTGAATTCCAGCCCCTTAACTCCACTAACCATTATATACATATTTCAGCTACCGTTAAGTTTCCAAGTAACTGTTAAGTTTCCAAGTAATTGTGTATTTGTTACAGTGGTGGTTAAATTTGAAGCTGTGCATGCAAACTGACCCTAGGTTTCTGAAAGTTACTTACAGCTGTTGTGAATAAGACCATATTTTCCTATAACACGCTTGAAGGCCTTGGTAGTCTTGCCCTGCACAGTTTTGGTATGCCAGCCAAAGCCATTTTTCTTTATTCCCTCTGAAATAGACCATGACAGAGTCTAGTGTGTTGAAAATACTACTCCCTAAATGAAAATTACTTGGAAGGAGATTTGGTATGCATAGGAAGGACAGAAGCCCAGCTAAAAGTTTGTCATGCCATTACTACCATTCAGCTAAGTTTATGCTTAAACAGTGATATTCTTCCAATTGTAAAAGTTCAACCAGCTTGTGGGCTTCCTTTTATTCACATCCATTAATCCAATTAACACGTACATGCACACCTGTAGCATTTATTTCCCTACAGCCACTGCATTCCTGTCCTGGGAAACGTGTTATTTTGTCCTATGTTCTTACGAAGGCCTGCCAAGACCTCTGTAGTTAATGTTACAGAGGAGATTTTCACTGTAAGAACATTCTTGCCCTTTTTGTAACATTTACAAGTAACAAATGAGGTATCTTTGATTATTGCTTGGTTGTTGGTTGTTGTTTTTTGTTTGGGTTTGGTTTGTTTGTTTTTTTTCCCCTGTAGAAGGGACTTGAGATGGCCAGGAAAAGCCATTTATGAACTATGGACTCTAAAAGGAAATTTTTTGCCTTTTCAAGAAAATACTGAACTCCAAAAGATACCCACCTTGCTTCTAAAACCATCTTCATTTAACTTAGTTTTTAATTGTGCTAGCTTAGAAATTTGCTAAGGTATCCAGAAATATGGAAGGTGTATACTGCACAGAGTTGTGTAGGTAAAAGAAATTTTTTGTTTGGGGAAAAAAATGCTTAGAATTGTGTTTTATTTCAATGAAGAACCCTAGCTTATTGAAAACTGTTGCTGATGAGCACTTTCATGTCTGAGATCTTTGCAGAAACTGCATATTGGTTTATAGCAAAAAAACCCCAAACAAAACAAATAAATGAAGAACAGATTAAAATCAATAAATATGAGGGGAGAAATGTGCTGTAATTTGTCTTACTTGTTGTTTTTTTTAGTATTTTTTGCTCTTTATGTTTAGCCTCTGCTTTTTAAGCAGGTGACAGCTACTTTCCATGTTAACCTCATTCTTTTTACTTTTTTCCTTTTTACTTTTTCCTTTTCTTCTTTTTTAAACTGCAATGTATGTGGTTAATTTCAGTGAAAAAGGTACTTAGTGTAGATATTTAGTCCAGTAAACCAGTGATGTATCTGGCCACAGCTCTCTGGAGCTGCATCTATTCATTTCCTAATAAATTAGGATCTCGCATAGGTTCTGACAGACTTATGCTTGCTTAATTAGATGTTAGGGAGTTACAGATACCACTCACAGCTCCTCAAGTTTCTGGGAGATGAAACACTGAAGTAAGCTGTGGGCTAATTAGAATTACCTTACTGGGATTAGTTTTTTGCATTCCACTCTAAGGGAGGGAAAATGGATTTGTTTGCAACTCTTACAAGAAGACAGCTGAATAGTAACAAGACTTGGAACAAAAGCTTAAATGTAGGGCTACTAGGCTTTTTTTAGAGTTATTTCATGTGATACAATATAAGTTACTGGATCAGCATTTGAAAGCATGTATAATAAGCTACAGTTTAAAATTATTTCCTTTTCCCGTTCACTTCTGTTGGCAGCATATCTCTTGTATCCTTAATAGCTGATAATAACCAACAGTTTTCCTTAAAATTTCTAGACAAAACATTGATAAAAGTATCATTCAAGGGTTTCCGTGTCTTTTTTTATAGATCTGCACAGCTTGCTTTCCTTCATGTTTCTCTGTATGTAAGCTATTGCACACCCACTCTTTGCTAAGCGAATCAAGAGAAGGTGTTTTAGCCTTTTTCACGTGATTAATCCCTCCTGTGTCCCTGATGATCTTACTAGCTCTTCCCAGACTCCTTTCCAGTCTGAGTTTACCATTCCTGAGTAATGCATTGCCAGAATTGTGCACAGTGTTCCAAGACCTACAATTTTTGCATTGCTGGTTTCCTGGCTTAGTGTTTCCTCATCTCTGCTTAAAATAATATACATACCCAGTATATTCTAATACTCTGTTACAGGAGGTGCTGGTGTTTACCTGCAAAAACATTGCATTTAATCATGACTTGTATTACACAAGTTCTCAAAGTTATCCAGCTCTTCTGTGATAGTCTGACCCTTTTAGTACTGTTGGCACCTGTAATTTCATTTGCATATATCTATTTTTCTAGAATGCACTTGAATACAGGGTCACAAATTATCCTCAAGAAAATTTATTATGTTTGTATTTCCAGTCAAAATGGGGTTTTTTTGTACATAACTCATTGTCATCTTCTGTTTTGGAAGTTCACTGCAAGTTTTTGGTTTGGTGTGATTTTGAGTGGTGAGGATTGTGTTTCATTATTATTGTTTTAAACTACATCTCTTAGGGTGAAGTAGTAAGATATTACACTTCTCTGATGAGAAGTCTGTTACTTCTGATGTCAAGGCAAAATTAGCTCTGCTACCTCTGTTGCTTTAGGGAATGATGCAATGGCCTATAGCATCCCATAAGTACTACAAAGCTAATGCCATGTTATAAAACAGTGCAAAGTAATGATTCTTCAAATACTGCAGTTTGCCCATTGCCAAGGATACTAGGCTGATAGATGTTGGGTAATCTTTGTAGTAATTTGCATGTTTCTGATGGCTTGATTGACATTCCAGCTTGTAAATACAATAAAGAATTTTTTTGCAGGCTTCCTGTTTTCGTGTGGGCTGTTTGATTAAATTAAAAATTGATTTTCTTGTGACTGCTCATTCATGCTCTGTGGCTCGGAGATGAGTGGTTTACACTCATTAGTGAAGACCTTCAGGGAGGACTGTGAACAGGGCAGTGCTTCAAACAAAGTCCAAATGAAGGACCAATATGTTTGGACGCTGTGTATCCTCTCCTTGCAGAAATTTAAACAGTTTCCATAGCAATACTGCTTTGTATGGTAGGAATCGGTAAACAGGTTTGAGGACCCACGTTAGAGAAGGTTTTTATAGTATGGGGTCATAAGTTAAATGATTCAATGAACTAATTTAATAATATTTTGTTCCAACTGCATTTGGGAGTACGACTATTTGAGGGGAGGTTTTTTGGTTTTTTTTTTAAAAACAGCATGCTGCTATGGGTTATAGTTATACACAACACAGCCATAGGAAATATGGGTGACAAGGGAAGAGAATGTCAAACATCATTAAGTGCCTTTTGTAACCAACCAGCATCAGTAGTTGAGAGATTTATTTACAAGAAAATATCTCCTGCTCTGGGAATTTTGTCTTCCATGGGAATAACCTCATGTCTCTAGTCCAAAAAGAATGTGTATGTAGATGGAAAAAAGTGTTTCCTGTTCTGTGGCTGACCAACTGAAAAGAGTATGCAGTGACTGTTTTTAAAGAGATCATGATTACCAAAACATAGACAAAATAATTGGATTTGTGAAATTAGATCTGGTTCTCTCAAAAATCACACTGGGTTATTGAAGTTCTCTGTAAACCCCCAAATGTAGTAAAAACCAAACCCCCTAAGGCCTGCATTTTGAATTTAAATATAATTTAGAATGTTTAGCAGCAAAGTATGCAAATCCTTGAATAAATGAACTGATTTCGCAGATTTTGGTCATTGATTTTATTAATGTTTTCAATTTGGAGTGGTCCAAAAAGCTTTGACATGACAGTACTAGAATTTTGCTCCTTTGAACACCTTTTCTTATTTTTTGGGGGGAAGCAAGAGATATTTATGATAAATTCCAATGAACTTTTTTATTCTTCCAGATGGGGAAAACCCCCTCAACTTTCTAAAGCATTTTAAAGAGCAATGTCTTAATTGAACCACTTTTGAATCTGCCTCAAAGACAAAAACAAACCCACACCTGTTTTCTCATACAAATTCTGGACAAAAAAAAAAGTCCATGATTTCATTGTCCTTTTTGCGAAGAAAGACTAAGTTTAAATGGGTATATTACCTACTCAGATTGGGATTTCAGAGGTTAGTACTATATTTTAAAATGAAATACACATAAAATTCTGCAAACATCTAAACATGTTTAGGAACATGTCCTGTCTTCAGCTGGGATAGAATTAATTTTCTTCCTAGTAGCTGCCATAGTGCTGTGTTTTGGATTTAGGATGAGAACAATGCTGATAACACACTGATGGTTTAGTTGTTGCTGAGCAGTGCTGACACCAGTCAAGGACTTTTCAGCTCCCCATGCTCTGCCAGGTGCACAAGAATCTGGGAGGGGGCACAGCCAGGACAGCTGACCCAACCTGGCCACAGGGCTATTCCATACCATATGGCGTCACGCTCAGTATAGAAACTGGGGGGAGTTGGCCAGGGGGACAGCGATCGCTGCTCGGGGACGGACTGGGCATCGGTCAGAGGGTGGTGAGCAATTGCATTGAGTATCACTTCTTTTGTATATTCATATATCTTTTTTTTTTTTTTTCTTTCTCTACTGTCCCATTAAAGTGCCTTTATCTCAACCCACGGGTTTTAGGGGTTTTTTTTGGTTCTCTCCCTCATCCCACTGGGGCGGGGGGAGGGTGAGCAAGCAGCTGTGTGGTGCTTGGTTGCTTATTGGGGTTAAACCACTACAGTATAATTTCTGCTAATGAATATTATTTACAGAGGTATTAGTGACTTTTATGTTTTGTATAGAAAATAACTATGCTGTGGTATCTTGACCACTTACAGTTGGATTCTGGAAATAGTCTCTCAAATGGGTAAGAGCAGAAAATTATTGACAAAAGAACTGAAGTCCCATCTGTGTGGGCTTGCTTGTTTGTTTTCATTTAAATAAAGGAGACTCCAAAACAAAATTTAGTGTTGGATACGTGTGATCTTAAGGTGCTTTTTGTCTGATTTTTTTATGGATTGTGTGTCTTCCCTCTCTGCTCTTGCAGAAGCCAGAGAAACATAAAGCTATTGACTATAAAGCAAACTGAAAAACAACAGAAAAGGTATTCTCTTTTAGCAGGTACTTCCGTCACTTGTGCTAGCTGTTTATCCTGCTATTTTGCAGCTGCAGAAATATGAAACTTAAGTTTCATTCAGCTGACCTGATACTTTTGAAATGCCCCCAAGAAGAACAGTGGTTCTGTAGAGGAATAAATTCAAAATATAGATTGGTGTGCTTTAATAGGAAAATGGCAAAACTCTACCTAGTATGATTCTCAGAATTGTCTGTAGCAAAGTGAAATGATGGACAGCGACTTCTTTAAAGTAAGAAAACAAAGAGGGAAAAGGGAATCCTTTTCTGTAATGGTTACTTGCAGGAAGTATGTAGCTGTAGCACTCAATCCATGCTACTGCTGGGTGACTTCAAGACAGAGCCAGAGTGGTAAAGATTTGACAAACATGGCAAGGCCACAGTGATTTCACTTGCAAAAATCTTACCTTGAAAACAACACACCCCGAACACGCAAATCTTCAGTGTCAATTAGCTATTCTGAAGCAACTGCAACTACAATAATATGTACAAATCACAGAATACAATTGGATTTGAATCTGTTCAGCTGATTTTATTTTGGTGGTATGGTTCTGGATAATTAAAAGGTTAAAATTCTTCCTGATTTCTAGCACTATTCTTCTTTGTCTAGAGTGGAATAGGATGAGACTGGGAATAGCTTATAAGGGATATCCTGGCTACAACTTGTGGTATCAAGGGTTACATCTTTGCATTACACAATAAAACAGTACAAATGAGAGAGATTAGAACAGCCAAAATGCCCCCTGGTGATATGCTAAATCCAGAAACTATTCTTCAGCTACTTTGCTGTTCTTAAAATTTGTTTTATTAGCTTATCCTTTGAAGTTGTGACTAGATGAGACAAAAAAAAAAAGACATACAGTGGATTTGTCAAATGCTTTGAGCTTTAGAGCTGTATTTGAGCAAGCATGTTAATCCCTGTCTCATAAGATTTTTCCTACTTTGGAGTGCCTATTTCTAACATTTGTCCATAATATTGGGGACCTTACCAATTCATACATTTGGATAGGAGACAGTTTAGAAAGCAGAGAGGGAGGTAGGTGACCCACTGGTCAGTGACTGCAGTTATGTTTTGTAGGAAAAACCAAGCAAGCTGAGGGAGGGCAAGAGAAGAAGGGGTCTTGCTCCAGAGGCAACAGGTAAGGTCAAAGGAATATGTAGCTACCTAGAATTGGGCTTCTGAGATTCAGGTTTTTTTAAAAAAAAGTCTTAAGATATTGTGATAAGCAGTTTTAAGAAAGAAAGGTAGAAATCCAACTAGATAGTTTTCACAATGAACTTGAAGAGAGCCATTAGAGTAGTTATAGAAGACAAGATTACTGATCTTAAAGCAAGAAAAAGAAGGGATGAAGTGGAAGTTGGAGGAAATCCCTTAAAAAAGGCTGTGTTTTTACTGTGGTTTTATACTTCTTACTATTTATTTTTCTATCTTAAATTGCTACTGTTGTCTTTTGAAAACATAATCACAAATGTGGAAATAAGTGCAAACAAACAAAAAACACATTTAAGGGCTTCTGTATGTTTTGCCTGTCTATTGAAGTACTATATCAATACTTGAAGAATGCACTGAGGATGTTTTTATAAATATCTCATATTGCTATACTAAGGAATTAGACTCCTTTCATAAATATTAAACTCTGCAGGAATCCGATCTTCTGCTAAGGGGGCAATTCTGTTAGTTCAGTCTTTTAATTCCACTGTCTTTTATATTTCCTCACAAAACGACATTTTAAATGTTTTGCATTTAACAAATGTAATTATCTTCTATGTGTTTTATTAAAATTTGGTGACTAAGTCTATTTAAAATCAGGATCAGGCGCTTTTTATGAAAGAGACTTTATTAAAAGCCTTTCGTACAAAAAAAAATCAGAAAGAGAAATGGGGTCAGAATCATATGAATCTCATATGAGTTTTCTCTGGTGGTGTTTCTACTTTGCCTTCTATCTGTTTAGCTAGTAATCCTTGGCATAGGCCATGGAGTTCAAGAAATCCACTCTTCCCCTTTCAGTTAATAATGGCCTCGTGCTAAGTCTCTCAGGATGAAGTGATACCTGTTTAGTACCAGACTGCTCCTTTCAGTAAAGTAAGCCAATAACAGTTCCTTGCAGAGTGTTATTTATGTTAGGAAATCTTAACAAGCACACATGAAGCCATTTAACTGGATGCTGATGCTTGGTTGAATGGTTTTGGGGGAGCAGGGCTGTCCCCCAGCCATCCTTCTTGAAGGTATTGCTAGCTAATGAGCACATTGCTTTAGGAGAGTGAGTATTTGTGAAGTACAAGAGAAAAGTGTTACCACTTTGTTTCCTCTGAGATCCAGACTAGGTTACAATGCAATGGTCAACCCAAAAGGTGTGAGTGGAGGACAGAGAATTTCCAATCTATGCAGTTCCTTTAACTGAGGCTTACTGGTTAACCCCCATATTGCTAGTTCAAGTATGTATATGCATAAATTACCACTACATATTAATACTCAGTTCTGTGCCTTTTCCTAATGGCTGTCATTGCTTTTCCTGCTTTGGGTAAGCTATCTTGTATATATATATGTAGCAGTAGCTCAGCATGGATGAGCAGCAATCCCTCTCCAGCACCTGGTGTCTGTGCTGCCTGGGGGTGTAAAGGGGAGGTCCACAGGCACTATACTAATCTCAGGCATTTTCCATCTCGGATCAGATAACAAAAGCCCCATTTTTAGTTGAGCTGATTCAGTTCTCTTATTTCTGGTCATCCTAAATGAATTAATACTGGTTTTCTCCTTTGGTTGTCTCTTTGTTTCCTTTTTACACCCCAAACAAGCTCCAGCTCTCAAGTATGCATTCCTTTAATCACCTGTAATTAGTTGTTTATAGCCCTGGTTCTTTGTGCCTGTACTTTCAAAGCCTCTGCTGTCTATACCATCCTTTATGTTTCATTTTTATTTCTCAGGTCATAGATCATTCTACAAAGAACGTGTTGCCGCTGTTGATCATAATATACATAATATTAATTTCATCTTGTAAACAGATTGCTGCCTTCCAACTGTATTGCATTAAAGGTAAGAAAATAATGACTATATTTCTCTAAATAAAATAATCCTAGAAGTGAGTTCTTGTTCTCTTAAGTGTGTAGCCAGGGTTTTCTTATTGTTTTGCTTTTGTGGGGCAAAAACATGACATAAGGAAAAGATGAGCTGAAAGTTGCCAGACGAGACAACAGGTGAAAACAATCCCTTTCTAGGTTTCCTTCCTCTCCTGCATGCTGTATTTGTAGCCACTGAGAAGGCAACTCTTAATAGTATCTGTTCTTCCTGCAGGTCTAATAAAACATTCCCCCGTCCTTTTTCAGTCATATTACTGTGGTCAGCAGAGAATTGAGCCAAATAATTGTGTGCAGTCAGGGAGACAGCAGTGTAACTTTGTAGGGAGTTGGGTTGAGGGATTTAGCTGATCTGCCTTTGATCTTCTCCATCCCTGAGCTATCCAAAGGCAACCCTCCAGCAGTAGGACTGGAACAGCCTGACAGTGCCCTGAAGTATGCTGGTAGGTAATGGCTACAGTGAAAGTAAATTGAATTACTAATCAATTAAAGTGCCAGGACTTGTCCCTTAACCTTTCAGATGGTTCATTTGTCAATACTGAGAGTTTTATTAACTACTCTGAAACTACTTTGGTGGAAAATTTAGAATTCCCTGCAATAGGAAGGGTGTTTGTACTGGTCTTAGCTGGGATAGAGTTAATTTTCTTCATAGCAGCTGCAATGGTGCCATGTTTTGGATTGATGACCAAAATAGTGTTGTTAACACAGGGATATAAACACCATGAATAGTGTTTACACAATGTCAAGGCCTCTTCTGTTTCTCAGAGTGCCCCACCACCAAGTAACCCGGGGTGCACAAGAGGTCGGGAGGGGATGCAGCTAGGGCAGCTGACCCCAACTGTCCAAAGGGATATCCCATACCGTGTGATGTCATGCTCAGCAATAAAAGCTGGAGGAAAGGACGAGGGCGATGTGTTCAGAGTTATGGCATTTGTTTTCCCAAGTAAAAATTACACATGATGAAGCCCTGCTGTCCTGAGAGTGGCTAAACACCTGCCTGCCAATAGGAAGTAGCAAATTAATTCCTTATTTTGCTTTGCTTGTGTGTGCAGCTTTTGCTTTCCCTATAAAACTGTTTTTATCTCAAGAGTTTTCTCACTGTTCCCCTTCCCATTCTTTGCTTGATCCTACCGGGGAGAAGTCAGCGAGCAGCACAGTGGGGCTGAGCTGCCTGCTAGGGCTAACCCACAACAGTGCTACAGCATATAAAGGAATAAAGAACAAATCTCTATATATAAATACACATTAGACTGAAGTTGCTTTTTGCAGTGTGCATAAAAAATAGGATTGATTCCTTTCTCATCAGGGTTAACGTGACAGCAGAGTGTAAAGTGCTTAGATTTTCCACACAGTAATTAGTGAAGAATTGTTACTTTCTCTTCCTTTCTACACCACATTTAGGTTTTTTATTTGTTTGGTTTAGGTGTGGAAAATATATCCTGCAATTTTCTCATTACTTACTGCAAAGTAGTCAGGAGTTTACTTTTGGGTAAAGATTAATTTTTTGGCTATTGTCGTTCAGTTTCCTTTAGACTTGAGTGTGAGACAGGAGGCTTTGAGAGCTTTAGCTGTGAGATTTGTCCATGTGGTGGGCTGATCCTAGCTGAATGCCAAGTGCTCCCCCAACCCTGTGTATCACTCCCCTCCTCAGCTGGATAGGGAAGAGAAAAATATAATGAAAAGCTCATGGGTCAAGATAAGGACAGGGAGATATCACTCACCAATTACAGTTACAGGCAAAACAGACTCAACTTGGGGAAACCAGTTTAAGTTATTACCAGTCAAATTAGAGTAGGATAATGAGAAATAAAAAGTAAATCCTAAAACACTTTCTCCTGACCCCTCCCTTCTTCCTGGGCTCAACTTCACTCCCGATTCGCTCTACCTCTCCCCCCTGCCCCCAAGTGGCACAGGGGGATGGAGAATGGGGGTTGCAGTCAGTTCATCACGTTATCTCTGCCACTCTTTCCTCCTCAAGCGGAGGACTCTTCACACTCTTGCCCTCCCTCCCACAGAAGACAGTCCTCCACAAACTTCTCCAGTGTGGGTCCTTCCCACAGGCTGTCGTTCTTTACTAACTGCTCCAGCATGGGTTCATTCCATGGGGTGCAGTCCTTCAGGAGCAGAGTGCTCCAGTGTGGGTCCCCCATGGGGTCACAAGTCCTGCCAACAAACCTGTTCCCAGGTGGACTCCTCTCTCCATGGGTCGCCAGGTCCTGCCAGAAGCCTGCTCCAGCACTGGTTTCCCACAGGGTTACAGCCTCCCTCAGGCATCTACCTGCTCCAGTGTGGGGTCCTCCACAGGCTGCAGGTGGATATCTGCTGCACCGTTAACCTCCATGGGCTGCAGGGGGACAGCCTGCCTCACCATGGTCTTCACCAGCAGCTGCAGGGGAATCTCTGCTCCAGTGCCTGGAGCACCTCCTTCACCCTCCTTCTTCATTGACCTTACTGTCTGCAGAGTTGTTCCTCTCACATATTATCATTCCTCACCACAGATGCACAGGGTTTTCCCCCTCCCCCTTCTTAAATATGTCATCACAGAGGCACTGCCACCATCACTGACTGGCTCAGCTTTGGCCAGCGGCGGGTCTGTCTTGGAGTCAGCTGGCATTGGCTCTATTGGACATGGGGGAAGCTTTTATCATGTTCTCACATAAGCCACCCCTGTAGTCTCCCTACTCCCAAAACCTTGCCATGCAAACCCAATACAGTCCACTACTGAGGAAACTAAACATCAGGAAGCCCTACAAACACACGTGTCATGGTTTAGCCCCTGTTAGCAACCAAGCAAAACACAACTGCTTGCTCACCCTCCCCAGGTGGGATCGGGGAGAGAGTCAGAAGGGCAAAAGTAAGAAAATTAATGGGTTGAGATAAGAAAAGTTTAATAATCAAAATAAAATAAAAATAATAGTAATAAAAATTGTAATGAAAATGAGAATGAGAAAGAGAAACAAAACCCAGGGAAAAAAAGAAACAAGTGATGCAACCACTCACAACCCAATGCCTAGCCAGTCCCTGAGCAGCCATCACTCCCCCCAGTTTCTATACTGAGCATGATGCCATATGGTATGGAATAGCCCTGTGGCCAGGTTGGGTCAGCTGTCCTGGCTGTGCCCCCTCCCAGCTTCTTGTGCACCTGGCAGAGCATGGGAAGTGGAAAGAAAAAGTCCGTGACTAGAGTAAACACTACTGAGCAACAACTAAACCATCAGTATGTTATCAGCATTGTTCTCATCCTAAGTCCAAAACACAGCACTATGGCAGCTACTAGGAAGAAAATTAACTCTATCCTAGCTGAAACCAGGAGAACAGGAAAGCAAAATGAAGTGGATATGATGCTAGAATGCACTTTTCTTGGTGAAATTTACCTGAGGTAAGCTCTAAGAAAATTTTTCTGAATATGCCTTTAATGCAACTGTTCCACAGATTTCACTTCTTTTATTGTCCCCTCTGCTATGTTAATATTGCTTTGTGCAAAAGTCTGGGTATGGAGGTTAATAGAATTGCTCAGTTGATGATAACACTCAAATCTGTAACTGCCTCTGGATCCCGAACAGTAATGAAATTAAACTATTAACATTTGCTTTAATGCTTACCCAAACAGTAGTCACAATCCGCCCTTAGAGAAATAATCAGCAGAAGGACAAAGTGGGGATGTATTTGCATATTTAATATGCTTACCCCTTGCAAATCTTACAGCCAGCTGAACCAAGGTCAGGTGGAAGAAACCGTGTTGCCCTCTGAGAAGCATCAGGCAGTATTTCTTATTCCAGGCCTCAAATTTCTAAATTCGCTTTTGTATTGGGGAGTTCCTTCCCAGGAATCCAGTCCTGCTTTATGGACAAATGAAAAGCAAGTCAGGTTCCTTGGGTACTGCTGCCTTAGGATTATCTACATTTTTCTTTTGTATTTATTTGCACAGGCTTTAAACAATGTCTGTCCTTTGATAAACAGGGCCATTAAGACTGTATCTGCACTTCTGTTCTTTCAGTTCTTTCCTGAAAAAGTATATTGGAGTTCTGCAGGAAATCAGACTGATGAATGTACTTGCTTTTCCTGCCTCACTTGCACACCTTCCTGAGCACATATCCCAGCTGGATGCATATAGGTATAGTTGAAGCAAGGGAAAAATTAGTGATGTAAAAATGCATGTAGGTTTTTGTGTTCCATCAGGAATTGTCAGGTCTCATTTAAAAAAAAAAACCCTGAAATATTTGGGATAAAATATTTTAGCAGTCATTTGAAATTTGAAGAATGGCTTCACTGATGCTCTGATATCAAGTACATAACAAGGATATTAATTGTAATCACTGTGCTTGGAGTAAGACCTCTTACTTTTGGCTTTAATTCTGACACTGAAATCCTGGTCCAGTTGAATACAATGACAAAGCTTCCATTAACCTGATTAATGCAGAACTTTGCCTAAGGAGGTTCTGTTACCATTACTAATAGTGGTAGTAACCTCTGTTAATTTGATCAAGATCTATCAAGATCAGGTTCTGTGATGTGCCCAATTAATAATATTCAAGAAGCAGAGGGAGCTAGTACAATCTTTAAAACAATGCAATGTGCTAAGAAGTCTTTTATTCAATTCACTTTTCCATTGAATTAGAAAAATAATACGTTTGTTCAGTACAGTGGTCCCATTCTTCAGTAGCAACATACAACTCCCTCTCTTTCAGTGGGCTTAGAATGACCACATAATCTTTTCAAAGACTCAGTATTATGGTGTGAAACCATGGCAGTGCTTTTCCTGTATTCAGGTTATGTTCTCATTCCTAACTAGTTAAACTGTGTTCATCAAATAGCAATCTGTTTCTGCACCTGGGTGCTATGGAAGTAAAATCTGTCCTTCAAAATAGAGAATTAGTCTCATTTCTCTATTAGCTGCTGGAGTGCTTATAATAACTCTTAAAATGACTCACCCTTGACTATATGCACTAATTGAAAGCAATGCTATTCCAGGTGAGTGAGACTTGTGAGACTAATTTTAAAGCAGGTGTTCATGTCTTTGAAATAAACAACTGTTTTGTTGTTTTTTTTCTTTCAGCACTGGTGCTATAATAGGGGGTACAGAATGTGCTTAAAGATACAATAATTAGCTTGAAGTAGCAAATTAGCACAGAAGGAATCTAAACCTGGATCAGTGCTTTGGATTAACATCCTCGTTGCTTTGTTTAAATTTCTACCACTTACATTGAAGTATATTATCTCATTACACCATCTCACTCCATAGTATGTTAAGACATATTTTTTGACATTTCTGTAGATGTCTATATAGATTGCATCAAACATTTCTTATAGTCATCAACCCTTCAGATGACTTTTAAAAAGTATGAACTATTTTAGCAGGCTGTAACTTTTGTATGTTGATATGTGTGAGAGGAATAAAGTTTTTTCAGTTCTGGTCAGAATGAAGCATCCATCTAACTATGCTACTTTGATATTACCCTGCAATATTATTCTTGCTTTTGGATGAAACTGTGAATATAATAAATACAGCATATATTTAAATTATCAAAGCATTACTATGTAGGACTTAAATGTGGCAAAAAGCAAGCATTTCTCATTTGATACATTTTTCACTTCATGGTTAAAGTATTTCTCTTAAATAAAATGGTAGCTCTGTAGCACTGACAGGTGATTGGAAACATTGGCCTTCTACTGAGCCTTATAATGCACCCAAATAACTGCATTGAACAGTCCCACTTAGATCAGTGAGACTACTAAAGTCAGCAAGGCTTATCTTGGAGAAGGTTGTTAGTTGCCTACATAATGTGAAGGATCACACCTCCAACAATTTTGAGTTTCCTGACACCTTCATAGTGTTTCAATTTAAATTTGAATAATGTCATCTACTGAGTTATCCTGCAGAACATTTTTGGCATTGACCAAGTAATCTGTATGTGTTGTGGTAGTTAGGCCCTAATTTGTGAAATCTAAATAGGCTTTTCAGGTTGCTGTGGAATCTTATCTGCCATTTTGTCCTCTTTGTCATAAAACCCTCACTGGGTAAACTAACATTTTCTTGACTGACAGGACAGCGTGCACTTGCTGCGAGTTTGTCTCATTCGAAGTAAAAACTTTCATGTAGTCTCTGTATAAGACAAAAATAAATTCTTTATTTCTATCTGAAGAAAGTCCCAGTATCTCTATGGCTCTTTCCTTTGTACTCTGTAGGCAATATGTAGACATCAACAGTTGATGTTCCTGTGAGTACCATCACCTAAAATTAGTATCTAGTTTGCCAAAGGATGCCAATTTGAAGAGAATTAGTGTTACTTTATACATATGCATCTTAGTAGTTAAGATACATTACATGAAATTCCATCTTCCAAAATGGAAGAAAGAAAATAGAAAGTAAAAAAAAACACCCCCGTACCCCTTTGAAGAAATTCATTGCAAATAAATGAATAAGAGGAATTAAGACAAATACTTTCAACCAGAATATCTTTCATCTTTTTAACCAGATTGAACCACTGTCTTCTACTCTTATCTTTTCAAAATAAAATCCTTTGTTATGTGGCTTCATTGGAATGATTAGTATAAAAGTAGGGAGATACTGGCACAGAACTGTTAGATTGCAGTATTAAATTAGACTCATATAAGGAAACAGTGAAAAAAAATCCAGTAGTAAGGAAAACAGAAACATGAGACCTAGGAGTGGTGGAGTGTTGACATGAGGTTCATAGAACCGGGGCTTCAGAAAAGGCATCACAAACCTTATTCTGTAATTGCAAAGCATACTGCCATAGTACCTCTAAAGCTGCAAAATCAGCAGGGACAGTACATGGTAGACAAGTAAACAAGCAGAAAACAAATAGCACTGAAAACTGAATATGACATGCTTGAATTTTTTTTTTTTTTTTTTTTTGACAAGGGACCTACAAGCGAGATGTGAATGGAAAACACAGCATCATGCTAGAGTTTGAAATGAAAGGTGGAGAATTGCATGTTTTTTATCTGAAGAAGAAATTCTAAGATAAGGTAAAGATAAGTACAAGCTACCAACAAAATAATTGGTGTCAGACAGTGTCAGATTTTTGTTTATATAATGGAAACTATATATGCTTGGCCAGCATAAGCAAGTTCATTTTCCACAACAACTGCTTTTCTGTAGAGTGAGATTGTTTGTTTAGCGCACCTGAGACTTCTGGTTGAAGGGTCCGAGCCCTGTGACTGAATGTATTTCTTCTTGAGCAGAGGGCCTGTACAGGTTTTGGCCTGTATAGAAATGAGATGATGAAAGGAGATTGTGCTTGCAGCTGACTGCCATATGTGCATGACACAATGTTCTGTAGGTAAATGCCAGGAATCATATATCTCCAGTTGATGCGATGGATGGAGAGCAAAACTACAGAGCAAAGTAGGATGCCTTTCAAAGAACAGAGTCCATAATGTCTCCCATGGATTGTACTGTTAAACCAGTTTCTTTTTTCTTTTTTTTTTTTTTTTTTTTTAAAAGGGGAGAGACAAACTAAACTCTGGTACAGGACTGAATTGGTAACTTCAGTGCTTTTGTTTTGCACTTTAAATTATCTAACATGGCTCAAAGAACAGCAAGAGGGTTTCAACCCTAAAAGGCTACAGACATTTTCTAGTAGCAGCTTTACTAGAATATTCTTGTTATATCTCAGGACAGAAAAGCAACTTTTATGTACTGCCTGTGTTGGCCCTTTCAATGCACCAGGCAGGTGCTTCCTGGCCTCTCCGTTCTCTGTAGTGAATTTTCATCTTCCTTTACTCACTTATTCTTTCCTTCTTGGTAGCCAGAGGTGAAAAGCTAATATTTTTATCATTATTTTTTTCAATTCAAACTCTTATTCCCTACTGCAATTCCATTCATATATTTATGTTCTGTAATGTTTCATTCTCAGCAGTCAGAATTAGTTTTGTGGCCATCGGCCATCCAATACCCATTAGTCCCAGAGAGGAAATATAAAAAGTGCATGGGAAGGCACTGATGGTGTGAGTATGTAGGGAATATAACCACTGCAGACTCATCTGAGCTAATTAGTACTGGGATCAGTGTTCCAGTTAGCCTAACCAGAGTATAAGTATTCCCACAGCAAGGCCTTCTGTGTGTTGCTGTCCCCAAACTGATGTACATGTGTGCCCAGGGGAACAAAGCCCTGCTGCTTTGTGCTGCGGTGCTTTGGGATTTGTTTCAATGCAGCTGAGTCAACTGTGAGAAAATGTCTTGCCTTTGGAAAGGGTTGTAAGGACAATGTTAGGGCATTCACCACATCGCCTTTGTATCTGAAGACAGGTTCTGGGCTAAGCTAAAGGACAGAGTAGACTTTAGTTGATACATATAGCTGAAAGCCAGTCTGCCTGGGGTCAAATAAGCATATGGTGAAGTTGTTAATAGGTTAAAAAAAAAAAAAAAAAGCTTGGGTCAAAAACACATGTAAGACTAAAATCTAAACCCGTATCAGATAAGTATTCTTGCTTACCTACTTTACAACTTGATTCTGTTCAAAACTATTAAAAGAACAAGTGCAAGTCAGAAATATGACCAAATAAAGATACGTCTGTGTAGTATAACTGTCCATGTTTATGCTAAAGAAACCCAAGTAAATATATAATTAAAAATCTATTTTATTGCATATGCAACTGAGGATTATGGAGAACCTAATGAGTGATGTTATTACTGTTTATATTTTTATATTTATAATAGTGGGGAAAGTTCAGGGTAGTGTCTAGTGAAAGTTGATAGCTATTTGGAGCAGAAACAAATACGATAATGCTGATAGGCTAAATTATTAACTGGTGAGGCTTTTTAATAAGCTGATAGTTTCTAATCACTTGCAATTAATAAGCATCCATAGTACTAAATACTTTTCAAGTAATATATTTGTCCTCAAAAGCTCAACAGAAGAATTCATTGGTCTTGTATCTCCAAATGAAATTGCAGAATCACAGAATAGTTAAGGTTGGAAGGGAACTCTGGAGGTCATCTGGTCCAACCCCTTCCTGCTCAAGCAGGGCCACATAGACCTGGTTGCCCAAGATCATGTCCAGACATGTTTTGAAGGACAGTCCAGACAGTCTCCAAGAGAGGAGACTCCACATCTTCTGTGGGTAACCTGTGCCATTGCCTGGTCATGCTCACAGTTACAAACTGTCTCCTGAAGTTCAGAAAGAACCTTCTGTGTTTCAGTTCATGCCCATTGCTTCTGATCCTGGTACTAAGCACCACTGAGAAGAGTCTGGCTCTATTCGCTGTGTATCCTCCCTTCACATATTTACATACCTTGATAAGATCCCCGCAGAGCCTTCTCTTCTCCAGGCTGAACAGTCCCAGCTCTCTCAGCCTTTCGTCATATGGGAGATGTTCCAGTCCATCATGGCCCTTTGCTGGANGAGATGTTCCAGTTCATCATGGCCCTTTGCTCGACTCTCTTCTGTATGTCTATGTCCCTCCTGTACTGAGGAACCCAGAACATGACACAGTACTCCAGGTGTGGCCTTACTGAGTAGAGGGGAAGGATCACCTCCCTCAACCCCTCAACCTGCTGGCAACACTGCTACTTATGCATCCCATGACACCATCAGCCTTCTTTGTCACAAGGGCATATTACTGGCTCATGTTCAACTTGTGTGTCCACCAGGACCCGCAGTCCTTTTCTGCCAAGCTGCTTTCCAGCTGGGCATCCCTTAGCATGTACTGGTGCCTGGGGTTGTCCCTCCCCATGTGCTCTACGGTTCCCTTTGTTGAACTTCATGTGGATCCTGTCAGCCTATTTCTCCAGCCTGTCCAGGTCCCTCTGGATGGCAGCATGACCTGATGGTGTATCAGCCACATGCCCCACTTCTATGTCATCAGCACAAACACAGGTAATGAAATTATACATACTAACTGAAGGGAATGGTGTAAGTCTTAGCCAGCATATCCCTAATGACTTGCTGAGAAGAATAAAGTACAAGGACTCTCTTCCCATGATGATGAATAAGGTCAGTAATTGTACTATTAAATGTTTTCACTTAGAATCAGATATTACAGCCAATAGAAAAATTTAGCTGCAGCTTATATCAGGCATAACTTTTGTCAGAATCAGGAGCTGTCTGAAGAAATGTGAGCAGATATGAAGGAAGAAATAATACATGTGCAATGGAAAAATGATATTGGTAAAAGTTGCCTGAAAGGGCTCCTGATAATAAAGAGAAAATTAGATTTGCTATCATGAAAGGAAATACAAGATAGGAGCTGCTAGTTATTATCCTATGAGAAAATACCATTGAAACTAAAAGCTGGTGAGATAGCAGAAATGTTGGTAGCAGGGTGCTTTTACTGCTGAAGGAAACAACTTTTAATTCTAACTGCTTACTGTTTAAAAAAAAATCTGAAGGAGAAGCAAACTGCCATGCTCCTACAGCTTCCTTGCAAAGTGCTGTTTCATACAATACAGGTAATTTTTGCAGTTGACAGTGTAGGTATAAATGTTCTCGGAAATCTGCAGATGACTTATGATCCAGTTTGAAATTGGTATGTTTGGTAAAAGAAAGATTGCTGAGAGGCTTCTGTGCTTGAAATAGGAGCCTGCTCCTGACATGTACGTGAATGGCTCTAGGCAGAGACTTGTATTCCCAAGCCCCCATATATCTGGGCTGGCAGGCTCTCAATGTAGGTATGACTCTGTTCTCTTTAAACAGCAATGATGTTCAGCTGGAAGACTTAGTTATAAAGATTATGTCTTTGGGATATTTGTAAATGAATTAAAAATTAGAAAGTTCCTCACAATATTACAACCAAATGTCTGGCTAGTTTAGGATGCAACTTGACATTGTAAGGCAATACAATTAAAGCCAAAAATAGATTTAAATTTTCTACCAACCCCTGAACTGTTGTCGCAGGAAGAGCGGGAGTGCACTCCTCTCGCAGGAGAGAAGTACAAATAGATAACGCTCAGGGAGACCCTCCCGTTGAGTCACGAGGTTCGGAA
>VZTL01039711.1:28471-43084 GCA_013400535.1 Scopus umbretta
CTGTGCCTTTTCTATAAATGTGGATATAAGTTTAATTTCTAAGTTACCTCTAGCAATCATACCACAACTGTATTATACTGAATATATAAAATAAAGTTTCATTCATGGTTCTGCAGCTAGGTACAGTATAAGTAAGAATTGAACATAAGTATATATTTTTGCAAATGTTGTTTATTTGTGGATTTATACAGTAACCAAAACTTATGACATCTTAAAGTAACATGAAGCGACTTATAAAAATTTTATTTCTGTCTAACTAAAACTGCATTTAAGAAAAACATAGTTTAAGGCATGGTATTCCAAACATCTCTTCTGAGAATGATATATGGTGAATTTCTTTGGATTGACTAGTCAATAACAGGTGTGCAAAATTTCACATTCTTGTTTTTTTGGACCAAAGCAAGTCTGGAAAAAAAGTCATGTATTCACATATTTTCTGAGTTAAAGAAAAAAAGAAAACAATGAATCTTGCTACTTGTTCCAGTCCATCTGAGAACTTGACATCCTTAGACTGAGATAAGTGAAAAAGGGAAAAATAGTGAAAAGTAGAGGAAAATAAAACATTGCCTGGAAAGAAAAGAGCACATGTCAATCACTAATTCTAAGTTTTACCTTAGTCAGCAAAATTTGTAATGAAATAAATTAAATATTGCATTATACGTTGCATGTGACTTACATATACATTGTATACATTATTACATATAACATCAAATTGTAATGTTTATTATATAAACAAAATATCGATAATAAAAGCTGTATTTACAGAGAAGTGAAAAGATTGGATTTTATGATGGGTTTTATAGCTATATAATAAAAACCACTAAAATAGTTTCTTCAAATGCAAATGGATTATATTTCTTAAGTGGTTCTTCAAATCCTATAGAAGTTTATGGATTTTTCTTTACAAATGAAGACTTCTTTATTCCATGAAGTTGTTTTTTATCCTGATCCTTGAAATTTAGCTATAGTTGCAGCCTGTAACATCTTCATCCCACAACAGTAGTGGCTGAATGTGTTTCAAGACAGTAAGTGTGTCCTTGTTTTTAACCTCCTCACTGACAAATTCATTGAGTCCACATTTTGTGTAGAAGTGATTGACAAAGGAGAAAGGTAATAAAAGTTTAGAGAGAGAAGGATGTTTATATAATTGGTCTCTAAATGGGCCCATATTTTGGAATATTAAACTGAAAACCTGCAGTCTTTGAGTCAGTCTCTGGAACCTTCTAAGGTTTCAGATACTAATATAGATGATCTTCTTTGCTTAAGTAGGAAAAAAAATCTCTACTCTTTTAACTTGCTTCTGACTCCTAGGTAATGTTGTGTAAAGAAAGGGTCAAAAGAAATATTTCTAAGAATAAAGTCTAGAGTGTTGCTAACATGCCCATGTCAGGCTGTAATAGGCAAATACTTTCACTTGCTCATTTTTATAAAATCCACACAGTGGAGCTGTAATTGGTATTTATGCAGAAAACCCTTGATGAGATTTCTCTGCATGAATCTTGGGTATATGTTTATGTGTAATTAATTTAATGTTGAAAAGACAAAACAAAGTTTTTTTGGTTTTTGTTTTTTAAATTGCTTCTGGTGATGGTTCTTCATCATTAATTCAGCAAGCCATAAAGTCTGAGAGAAAGATAACAAAGCTACCCAGTGCTTGCAGATGTTGTGTGTTTCATATTGCTGAATAACGCAATGGTTTCCAAAGGGGTAAAAATCTCTGTCTTTAAATAAAGGCAGTCTGAAAGTCAGAAGATTGTATTGTGGGTTTTATCGCTATTAAATAGCCTATGGCGAGTACTGTTATGTAATCCTTTAAACCACCGTTTGTGGCTAGCTGGTTTTCCCTAGGAGGGCATAGATAAATAGGTTTCTGTAATGCTCTCATGCAGGCAAAACTTTTAATCTCTGGATATAATGCCAGGAAAACTTATTTTTTTATCACTAGAGAGAGAATGGCTGGGATGTGGGCTTCACATATCTGATGGTACAGTTGTTCTTCAGAAACCCCAGAAACACCCATCAACTCTAAATAACAAGTCTGGATACAATGGTCTTTTATAAAGTACATGTTTTGGAAATTGTTTCAACCTACTAATGAACCCAATGCTGTGCCAGTTGGAGTTCATGGTACCCATGAATATCAGTAGGAGGACATTTGGGCTATTCATTAAGCATTTTTTTTTTTAAAAGTAAGCTGTGAGCAGTATTTTCATGAAGAGTTATTGGATACGATTCTATGTGCAGCATAAAACTCTTTGGTAAGGGGAGAAAACACCTTTCTGGTTGGCCCATCATGTCTGTCTGGAAATTCTTGTAAGACTACCTGCACAAATCCTGTGCCCTACTTCAGCCTTTTATGCATCAGCAGACCTGAAAGTAGCTGAAAAGATTTGGTCATGTAACTTAAGGCATGCAAACTGGAACTTTCACGGGGTGCCTTGCTGTCATTTCCTAATAGAAATATCTGGATTTCATACAAGAAAATGGCATGATCCTGAATTTTGGAAAATTGGATAATTTTGGATAATTGGATAATAAATGGATAATTTTGATCAAATCATAACTCTCTAATTTGGCAGGGAGTGAGATAAAGAAACATGCTAACTGATGTCCAAGTGGGTTTGCCCTCTGTTGGTCTTATGTTTTTGAGTACACTTCCCCAGATTACACTTGATGCATTCCAAAGTGTAAGGATGCCAACCTTTCTGCAGCTATTACTTGCTGATGTTACTTAACACTGCCTATCTGGACTATCCTGGCAGACAGAAAAAAGATATTCTTGCCATCAGTACAGCTGGATTGTCAGACCATGTGTGTTAAAGTCCACTTCATAAATGTATATTTATATTATGGTAATGTCTATCTGTTGATCTTTCAGTTGCTTTTTTTAATGTCTAGCTCATTATGGCTCTGTTGGTTTTATTCATAATTGTTTTCTTCTCCCTAAATACAAATTCTCCCTCTTCCTTTTATTAATATATCACAGTTGTCTCCTTTTTATTGTGTTCTTCCTTTTCAATTTCAAAGGAGAAAATGATACTGAGAGATAATCAACTCTCTCTGGTTTTGCTAGTGGAGGGCATGATGGAGCAGAAATGGGATAAATCTTTTTCTCCTTCAGTGTAAAGTAGAGGCTTCCCTCAAGCTGAACAGAGCTCATCCTTGAAACCACACAGGAAAAATATTGTATTTTTGATGTTGGGAACCCAGGGGAAATATAGGTTCATACTGTGCCAAATTCTTCTTCCTGAAAACACTTCTTTTTTTTTTTTTTCCTGGTTTAAAAATAGTAGAAAATTGAGGTTTACCTGCATATTTATACTAACAGGCTTAATTCCTTAATGTTACACTTGAAACAATTATGTCTCTGATGTCATAAAGAAAGTAATGTTACTGTTTGTCATTTTGGGATGGGGGGAGGGAGGTAGCCCTTTCTGATCCTGTATTCCACATCTATACTGCAAATCTACTTGTTTTCATGCTTCCCTACTTGGTAAATAATTAGGCTTATTCCTCCTACAATAACTGTTCTTGCTTCAGATGTAATATAATTTGTTTTTTTGGAATATATGTAAGTATTAAATGTTGTGTGAAATGAGTAATAGGAACCAGGATATTACTTTATCTCACACTGTTACTACCACATAAAGTCTTAACAGTCAAAAATCAAAAATAGTCTTTCAGATCAAATTTTCACCTTACTTTCTCAAAAGGGTTTGTGAGTGGTAACTATTACAAATAATTATGGGTCCAGTGTGTCAATCTCCTCTAGGTTCCACGTATGCCCCAAACAGAGAGTTTGAGTGTGTAAAACCTGCTGGAACAATAGTTGTAGAGCTGTGTAGATGTTGTAGGAACCAGATCTTAGTGGTATCCTGCTGGTGGCTGGGTTTCTCAATTGAACTATAGTCTATAACTCACCAAGATTGTTGTCTTGGTGGAGGGAGGGGGCATGGAAAGAGTGAGTTCTCTTGCACGGAAGATAAGATTGAACTAACATGCATGCAGTATGTTTGATAATGGAACTGAGATTTGGGAGAGAACAGGATTGAAAAGCTATTTGATAGTGTACACGTAAACAGAATAAACCTTTCAAATGTATAAAGAATTGTTCTCTGTATTCACCTGTTCTTTTAAGTAGCCTTCTTTTAAGGGGAAGAAGACAGAAGCTGGTTGTTTGAAATCCAACGAGAATTGATAGAACTGAATGTAGTTATTCTCCGCATAATTGAAGATCTTGTGCTTCTCAAGTACTCAAACAGGGACTGTGGCTGATACTATTAGGTGAAAAAATTAATTACTGTAGAAGTACACTTTAGACACATCATGAAGTTGTACTCACAAATTTTAGTCTTCTGAAAAGTCATTAATTTAAATTTATTCCACCACCCCACTACCCCATTGGAAAGGTCTTAAAGTCTTTTCAGCAAACTTGTCTGGGATTTTTTTTTCCTCAGTGACTAATCAGATGCTAAAATATTTTCCATTAAAAAATTAAGATCTCCTATTTTATTTATGTTTTTTTAATGACATAGCAAGTATAAGATGCCCTTGTGAAATAACTGAAAGTAGAACTCCATATAGCCAATATATTTAGGGTGGAATTTACTTTTGACATATTTAGTCCTTTAGTATATGGCTATATGTGAAATTTTCATCCCAGTTACTGACTTAAATGGTCTCCAAAGCATATCTAAGTGTTGATTCATCTTTTACTTAAAAAGTAATCTTCCTGTCATAAACTGAAGCAGGGAAAACCTTCTACTAAATCTGGAAACTGCCTTTTCAAAACCATTTACTAAAGTTTCAGGGTTGATTGTTTTCATTTTCAGTCTTAAAAATTCAATTTCAGAAGACTGAAGCTCTCCTTGGAGCTATTTAAGAGACTGTCAGAAGTCTTTTGTGTTTCTAGTAAACCAGTGTCTTATTTTTTAGTTGTATGATTGTTTTGCTTTCCAGATTATTTTTTTTGTTAGGTCTGTTTTGTAAGTCAACTCAGTTCAAGGGGAGCTGTCATGATTTGTGGACAGAATATTTCACTTCAGACAACTGCTTTGTTCCCTGTTGATTATTCTGTTATTACGAGGTTTGGATTTTTTTTTTTTTTTAATAAGGAGTATGTAATATTTAGGTCTCATTTGTTCACCCTTTCATCTGTTATTCTCCCATATCAACTTCTGCCTTTCTGCAGACCTGAGAGCTGCTCTCTTAATCCATTGTAACCCTCAGCATGTCTACTTGAATGAAATACTTTTATTTCGTCAGTCTTGTAAACAGTTCTCTCTCAGAGTGATGAATTTCTCTTCCATACTTTACAAATGTTAGGTGTTTATCAGGATAAATCAACTCTTCTACCTTGAGCCCTGTAATGCTTCAAAGCCTGCTAGAACAATTTTTGGGGGTTATATACTGCACAGCAGCAACACAGCTTTCTCTTCTCCAGTGATGCCTTGTTTAGTCACACCTTTTTTCCACAAGTGTTGTTACTTCCTTTGCAGAAAAAGCCAGCAATGGCTAATTCTCCCAGTGAAGACCCAGTCACATCAGCAGAACTTGAATAATGAACTTGCTGCAAAAAAATGAAAATTTAGAAGCAAATGTTTATTTTGCAGGCTTGTGATGCTTTTCTGAAACAAGTTGTCTGAGAAGTTTGAAATCAGTATTGTATCCCACCACGTCCACCAACTGCAGGGACTAAATATATTGCAAAATTAGCAACACACATTCTGTGTTTGAACTAGATTATCTGAAGGTGAGTGGATATAATCACTATATTTCTCCATAAAGCTTTACTGTGAAGAAATACCATGGCATGTAGCATCATATACAGGAGAAAGGGAAAATAAAACTGCCTAAATTCAATACCCAAATAAAATGTTAATTATGAAGGCATTAAATTTCACTTTCCTAACAGACATTTCAAGGAGTAGGTGATATGTTCTTCCATGGGCTATTCTGATTATATGGGATGTTATCTGAGAAGTGCTAGGAAAAGAATGTTTTAATTGAGTCTGTTTAATGCTTTCATTTAAATAGCCTAGGAATTGGTGAAATACATTATAAAGGGAGACTGCATTTATGTGTAGGTATGAATTTGCACATGTGCGTATCAACCAGTTGTGTTTCTCTGAAATCCTATCCAGAGTTTGCATCTTTCTACTTTTAAAATGCCCACAGAATGGTTGGGATTCAAAGCCATGTGTTTATTAGGCATGAGCTGTGGAGTCTGTGCTGCAGCCAGGGAGCCACGTTTTGGTGGGGCCAGCTGGAGCTGAACTGAGCCTGCCTTTACTGGAAATGGCTCTGCTTGCCTTTAGATGCAGTACTTTTCCCAGCAGCTCATATTCTCCAGCTTCAATTAACAGTCTGTGAAGGCAATTGGCTAAGACATGTTTGCATTGTTTGTTTATGCTGGGATCCCCAATCCATTGATTGCTTTAATTTTGCCCCACTGGTATGTAATAACATATTTTAACACTTTGTTTCTCTAGATTCTCTTTCACAATTCCTTTTCAGTAATTCCATCTTAATATCAAACTTGCCATTATTATATCTAAGCACCTCTCAGACCACATTAGCCAAACCTTGGAAGTACAGCAGTACGTCTGTCTCCTCAGTGTTGCAAAAACTTTATGGGTTTTTTGCTAGGTTATGTGTCACCAGTGTCTGTCTAGCTTCAGTGTACAACAAGAGATATTAGCTGTGTAGAACAGAAAAGTTAAGATATATGTCAAAATCATCCCTTCCTTTAGTCTGGGAACATAAACCTACCACAGGGGCACTGTAGAAAACTATGAACGTGATCAGGACTTTGCAGCTCAGGCTTGCTCTCTTAGTTAATAAATGTCCTTATATCCATTCTGTTGATCAGCATCCCTAACTGAAAGCAAACCAGCAATGAATGGTGAAGAATTCTTAATTTAGGGATAAAGGTGGTTATCTCACTTTCTTACACTGCATAGCACACTATGGTAGGACCTAGCCTTCGTGTAACATATATTGCTACATATTGCTTTATCTCTTTCTATCCATAAGTCCAGTCGGGGGCGAGGTGCCCGCCCCTGGCAGAGGAGCTCAGCCCTGCCCTGTGGTGGGGTTGTTGGAGCTGCCTAGAACCGCAGCCCCGGCTGCTCCTCACAGGGGTTGCCCCCGGAGACCCCTCCACTGCTGCTGCCAGCACGTTGTTGGGTAAACCCAGTACAAATGAATAATTTTACTTAAAAGTCTGAGTCCTATTTTGTCCTTCCATGAGACAGAGAAAGGGTAGCAGCATCTTCCGCCTGCCAGTCTATTAAAAGGTGTTATCAGTGGAGTAAGGGCATTGCATATTCCATTACCTTTTCAGTTTTACTTTATGGCTCATTTTTCTAATCTTGGCAATTACTTTTTTTTAGTTTAACCATATGAAGTAATACACTGTTATAGAGTATGAGAATTGCTGTTATTTTTACTTTTCCATGGAAGTAACTTTTCTGGCTTGAGTAGTCATCTTTTAATTGACTGAGTTATGTTGTTTATGTAGTGCTATGTAACCTGTTATTAACCAAATGCATTATGACATGTAACAGCTATGCTATTGCCAAATGTGCTGTGAGCTGGTTATCCAGATGTCATTACTATGAAATATAAAAGTAAAGAGCAACATAGCTATAGGTCACAGCAATAGATGTACATTTAGCTTGGTATTCTCTTTTTGCATTTGAGGATTTACCAGAGAGAAGCCTCAGAAGTCTAATAGTTACTAAAAATAATCTGCTGATCCTCCATGTGAGTAAAATTGCTAGCTGATGTTCAAGTATCCCTGGTCCTCTTCAACATCAAAATATCTGCTTTGCATTTTTGATTAAATGGTCTTGTCTAGCTTCACTTTTCAGCTGTTGGGTCTTAACTCTTTTGTACCAACTCTCTGCTGTCAAACTTCTGTTCCTTTGGAGGCATCTCCCACTTGTAAACAAATTATCTTTTTCATCTTTCTGACATGTTAGATTGAGCTTCTGAAAGACTATAAAGCATGTTTTTCGGTCTTTCAGTTATTCTTTTAACTGTGACCTTGCTCTAGTTTATCAACAAAGATTTTGCAAAAGGCATCCTCTGTCGTACTCGAAAATTCCTTTGTAATAATTTCTTATTTGAGTTTGATACCTCTTAATATTTAAGCTAAGGGCAGATAGTCACACTTGAGGTGCTTTATAAGAAAAATATTTTTTTTATTAGCAGTGTTACATAGTTGTCTTCTAAGTAACCGTCTTTAATATGGTATAACCTCACGTACTCCTCAAAAAAACCCAAACAAACAAACCCACTGAAAAGCCCTCCATATTGACAGACTTGCCTACCAGCATCATCTGTTATAAAACCAAACAAAACTCCCTTGGCCATGTGTACTCTCCCAGCTCTCAAGTGCAGCTTGAATAGCCTCCTAAAGACTCTATAGAATGGGACCACTCACTGATGTCACTTTTGGTTGCAGTCTGTATTGTTGATGTGTTTCATCCCACTATGAAAACAATAAGGTTGCTTCTGAAGTATGGGAGGCTCATGTGTAAGAGGGAAGGGTAGAAGATGGAAACTGATGTGTTCCAAAGTCGTTGTCTGGGCAACAGTTGATACCAACTTAGGTGGCAACTTGCTGAGCTAAAGGAAATCTGTATCTTCTCTAGGTTCAAAGTACCTATTTGTAGACTGAGAAAATCAAGGCAATGTAAGGTCATACGCAGAATAAGTTACAAACTATTGTGCCAGAGGGGTAAGCAGAGGTAATTATCTTTTTAAATAAAGGCTTACATTTGGCAATCATTGGCCAGGTCACAAAGAAAGTTCTGACACAGCATAACACAAAGTTTTGATTTGATCTGACTCCTACCATCACAATATTCTTCAGCTGCTATGTTCTTGTAGACAGGAGAGCAAATAACTTCATAATGACTGTACAAACTCCTAAGCTACTGCCTTGCATCTTCTTTCAAACTAAAATGGTGAGCAAATGCTGAATGGAAAAGTGTGTTTATTGGTGTTATGATAAATACTTTCTTTTATTGTCCTCCTGTGCCTTAAGCTGGATCCTCTGTCTGTTGCTCGCTGAATGGAGAGAACATGATAAGGAAAGTAACATTGTTTCAGACAGTGATAAAATCAGTGTGCTGCACAAAAAATGCTTGCACGTGCAAAGCCTTGTGTTTGTGCAAGGATATCAGATAGTTTTTCATGTAATTACATGAAATGTAATTGGTTTACATTAAATGGCTGCCAAATTTTTGTGGGCATTTCTGGGTTCTGATGTCCACGGTAGGAGCACATACAATTTTTAGATGTACACATTATCTCAAAGAGTCAGGGTGACCTGGAAGATGCTGTCAATATATTTTTACAGTGCTCTCCACACTGCTGGAGCTGAGAAAAATGCATTATGTACAAAGCAATTCTTGAAAAGTATGATCGCTTTTTAAGAAGAAATGTCCTTTTCATAAATAACAATATAAAAATAAAAAATAGAAAAATAACAAGCAGAGAAAAGGATAGTATTTTCAAAGACTTTTAAACAAACCATGTTGAACATCACTTAGGTGGCTGAAAGCATTTAAAAAAGCATCTGAGTTTTATTTGATGTCCTTTCATCCACTTATTTCCAGTACACAAAATAAATTGCAAAGATTTAGAAGTGGATAAATTGGATAATGCCCTTGAGTTTTAATAATTTTTTGTTGTTGTTTTTTGGGGTTTGGATGTGGGGTTTTGTTTTGTTGTTGTTGTTGTTGTTGTTTGGGGGGCATTGATTTTTGGGGGTTGGGGGAAGGGGCTGAAAAATCAGACTAAATGATGTCTGCCTCCAACTGTTCTGTGACTGTGGATACTGGTTAGGTGGCTTTTCAGTGATCAGGAAACTATGCACAGAAGAGTATCACTGTTCAAATGTCTCTTTTCAAAAGTGTGTTTTGTCCTTGCTGAGACTCTTCAACAAATGGGCATCATTACTCTAGGGTTAATATATAGAGAAAAGAGAGAATACTTTAGAGGAGAATAGCAGAATGCAGCATGAGGCATGGATGAAATGACTGTAGCAAGTCCATTATGTGGCAAGGCACATGGACTGAACCTTCTTTTCATGTTTTTAAAATGCAGACTTCCTTCTTTTCTAGAATAGGGAGCTTTAAAGCTCTGGGGTTCACTGAAGAAAGAGAGGTATAATAGAAGAACTAATGAAATCACTGTCCAAAACTTGCACCTGCCTGACAAAAGAAAACACACAGGATATGGGATAGGAAAAAATACATGCATTGAGAAATGTTAATATGAATACTGTGAAATTCAAGTATCTGAAGTAGATGTCTGCTATATAACTTCATGACTTAGTAGGTTAAATCTTAAAATCCCTGACAATGTTAACTCTTGGTGTGGAAAGGAAAATAAAAACTATTAAGAGTGAGATTTTTAGAGATATTCAAGCCTGTGATGATTTAACTAAATATTTAACTCTTTGAAAATATTTCAGAGCTTGGCTTTCATTGAAGTCAAGGGTAGGTTAAACTTACAGGCTCTTCTCAAAATCTTACTAAAAACCTATTGTGTCATTAAGTGCTTAAGTGCTTTTAAAATCTGTCCCTATGCTGTTTTCCCTTTTTAATATACGTAATAATGATACTAGTAAATATAGTATGTACTGCTATAATGAAAATTCATAACAGCAGTACGTTGTCACAGAAAGATGTAAATAAAAGATTTTTCTGTGAAATTTTCAGTTCCTTAGTGCTGAATAAATCAGATAAATCTCAGATTGGAAAAATGAGTGGTGAAGGTGTCTTGCCCAGCCAAATCACTTCTGGAGTTTGTTGGTTTTGGTTTTGGGGTTTGTTTTTTTTTTTTTTTTTGTCAGTTACTGAAAGCTAAAAACAATTTAAAAATGGAGATAGGAACATTCCATGAATGTGGTAGTTACAATTCCTTCAGGGAATTATGCTCTGAACTGTTTTGGAGGTTCCTCCCCTGCATACGATCTGGGAATGCTGCTATACAGTTGTTCACTGAATGCATTACTGTAGGCCTTATCCTACAATATTTTAAAAAATATTGGGTTACTTTCACAAGCAAGAGTTTGGAGGATTTGACATCCAGTCCTGTGCAAACTGTTTTGAATTTGTAGTGATCTATGTTCTGCTTACTATAAGTGGGACTATAGGAGATGTCTCTTCTGTATACAGTAATAAAGGAAAGCAAATATGTCCCTGGCAGAAAAGCAGTGCTTGCAACAGAATACTCCCATCCCTCCACCAAACAAACCAAGAAAGCAAATCATTCAACCCTGATATAACCCAAAAGCAATGATATAGTCAGAGACCAGTTTATAAATTGTTTAGGTTGGGGAATACCTTCTCTGAAATATTTTGGCAATGTGCAGGGCACATCTGAGTTATTTCTCTTTGAGACTGTTAATCACAGAAGTGTCAAGATAAATCCTATATTTTTAGGGGCTTTATGTAAGCCTAATATGGTTAATGCAATTGTCTGCATATTCTACGTATTCAGCAAGTCAGTAATTTCAAAGAGGTCCCACTACTATTTGTAGCATATGATCTGTCATGCAGTGTCAGTTTGCTATGATGAAAAATGTTGTCCTTTGTCTTGGTAGGAAGTTGGATACCATAGGGATGCGTGTGAATATGGGGACTTGAAGCTTTTAAATTTTTAGAATTTAAACAGCATCATTGAATTTAAATTACTTGCTGGTAAGCATTGTGATAAGCACATTTCTGTATGCAGATTTCTTAAATTATTTTTACAGTCAAATTCTGCTTTAATGCTTGTCGAGCATCCTAGAAAATGCTAATAAATTTTTAGGGCTTTAAAAAAGCATGTCCTTGCTTCTCTTAAAGTGTATACCTCTGGCATGAATCACACAATCAGAACTTTCCCAGAAGATGCTGGAAATGTAGAGATGCATGCCTATTCCAAATCACTTCAATAAAGTTTTGAAAGAATTTGAAACTGCAGAAATATTTTGTGAATCAAAAGTCACAGTTGTTTGTGTACATACCTGAAACGTGGCACTACTCTGACAGTCTGTGGATGTACAACCTGTTCTTTTGAAATACAGTAGCAGCCAAGTTGTTCTTAAAGCTTGTGGATTTTTTTCAGTATGTTCAAACTCCATTTACTTTATCATTATAGCATGCCAATAAATTTTATCTGTCTTAAAACACTGAAGATGTGGACTTAAATTCCATATAAAGCTTTTCCAGAAAGACAGAATCTCTTACTCTCTCCTTCACTGAGAAGAAAATGATTGTGCGAGTGCATTTCGTAGAAAACAATAGAAAACTTATTAGGAAAAATACAAACCATCAGGTCTTTCCTCCAAACTTCTAAAACACATTTTGAAGGATAGGCAATTCATAGGCTAACAAGTGCTTACTCAAACATGTTTGTCCAATGATACAGATGGAAACTACACAGTCCTTTCTGTGGCCAAAGCAAAAAAATATGAAAGAAAGCGTATCTGGGGCATTTAAAATAGAATCACGTTGAAATTAGCATGTATTTAATTTGTTTTCTTTTTGGCTGAGCTGGGAAATAGCAAAATTAGTTAAATTAATTTAATCTGAGAGGACGTGCATTTGGGTTTTTATGGGGGAGGACAGCCCAGAGTTGTTTTGTTTTTTTTTTTTTTGTCATAATTGTTGGAAAAAACAATTGTCACTTAACTGGAATAGTAGAAATGCACATCTGAATTTCCTCTTTAGCTAAATCAGGGTGGATCTTGCTGCCATTGCTTCAAAGATAGGCACCACAACCTGCAAGTGTTCCATGGAAAACAATGGAAAGATGTGCAAAGCAACCTTTAGGCAATTCCAAGCAATACTTTAGATTCTAGGAATTAGTTAATTTTTCTAACAGGAATTGCATTCAGTTAATTAGTTTTACTAGGAAAAGTAAGAACAAACCCTGTTTCTTGTGAGTAAGATTAAAAGGGGGAAAAAAATCAAAAACCTGATTGCAGTAGTTTCTAATGCTGATGAATTCTTATTCATTTTAGTGCTTTATTATACACATGCTGCTTAATTTTTCTATAATTTTTCCATGCTAAACATGATATTTTGATACTTAGTATTCAAACCTTAGCGATATTAGCAATCTGTATTTCACAGCCAAAATAATTTATGTCTTTTGTTATGGACCAAATGATTCCCTCTAACACACACACTTGCATTTTATGAATTGTAACATTATAGTAAAAGATTGATTCATAGTGATTACTTCATAGAAATTTTTATTTGAACTTTTGAACTCCTGGAATGAGTGCTGTATTCCATGCTGAAAAGGAAATATGTGATGCCATTTCCTAATGCTATCCAGCATATGCTTTCCCATATACTTTTTGTACATGCATACACAAATTGCATTGACTTTTACTAAATCTCCTTCTAAAATGACTTTGTTGAATTGGTACAACACTGATTCTACTGCATTAGAGTGCCTTAATTTAGCTTGTTAGAGAATTAAGCTAAATCAATATAATTCACTTATACTGATTTAAGAGAGTTAAATTGATGTAATTCCCTGGTGTGTATTTTTTTTAACTATTGAGAAGAAATTTAGGGAAATTCATGTGATTTTTATGTGTTCCAGTCTCAGAATTATTTTGTTTGCACTTTTCACTGGAAGAAAACCAGTTGAAGCAGAGAATGAAGCCTTGGAATGAATTAAGAATGAAAAAAAGACAACATGAACTATATTCATGCTTAAGTATGTGAAACTCAAGCCACTTTCCTAGGACTGGTGTCCAGTATTAACCCACATCATTTATGACTTCTGTAGAATTTCTCGGACAAACTGCCCCTTTCCCACTCTCCCAAAAGAACTCAACAACCTGCAGAATGTCAGAAATCTTAATCGATGTCCATCTTAAAAATCAATATAGTTCTAGTTTGCTGGTTAAATTTCAGTGCAGATGGTAGAGGTATTTACTGGAATTATCTAACATTCTGGCATGAGATAAAGTCATATGAAAGTATTTCATGCTTCTTAATAGGATAATGGGTTTAGATGGTGTATGAAATTTTAAACTTAACAAAAGTAGCCTTTTTAGTAAAACAAACAATTATCATTATAATTTCTTCACTACTTTTATCATAGTTCTATTAAGGCCTTGGAACACTGTCTAAATTTAGACTCTTGATCTTAAATTGCCTTGCAGAATAGCAGAATTGTAATCAGCAATTACATTTAAATTCCTTTAAAATCACAACAATTTTCTTATTTTTGCAGTTTTGATTAGGAAAAGTATTCTTGATGAGGAAAAATGCAAGATTTAAAACAACCTATGTGGCATAAGTTTTATCTTGGAATTTTGGCAATCACAGGACTTGTGAATGGCTGCACAAAATTCATGCTCAATGCCTGTATTTCAAATACAGGATTACTATTTTCGTAGCTGGATGGTACATGTATATATTTTTCTACTGAATTCATTTTAAGATTATTTAGGTAAAAAGAATTGGATTAATTTAACAGAAAATTTAAGTGAACTCAAATTTTTGGACTCTACTTCATGTTAAATTTAAGAAAAAGAGGAAATTCTTTCATGGATTAGAACATGATGATTTCTGCCTAACTGTTTTC
>VZTL01039713.1:9045-26449 GCA_013400535.1 Scopus umbretta
TCCCTCTCCTGCACTGACTTCAGGCACGCTTAGCCTGGGAAGTCTGTGCATCTGTCGTTAATTAGGGTTCCACAGTGAAAAAAAAACATGGAGCAAACTCACAAGCAGCTCAGGTTGAGGAGAAACATCCTCCCACCACTCCTGGTGATGGAGTTTCTTTGGCTTTAGGCAACCTGGTGTTTGGTCATTGTCCAAAGAGCTATGGAGTCAGATGGGAGTGACAAGGTCCTCTCAGTCTGTCTTCCTTCTGATCTCCTATTTACAAGCTTGCTGTAGAGAGGTAGAGTTGCCCTGATATGCCAAGTTAGGTGGACCTTGATTTTATTTCGCTTTGAAAGAATGATTATTTGCAGGAGTGGATGAGAACTACGGTGAGGAATTAATCGAGATTTTGGAACAAATTCATAAGGAAATAATCTAGTGCTCTATGCTCCTACGTAGGAAAATCACATCATCTGCAAGACAACCAGGTCCCCCACCAAAGCTCCCACTCTCCTTCTGGTTTCTCTTGATGATCCCCGTCCCACCCAGCTCATTTCAGCTGCCAAAGTGTAAGTGCCAAGTGCTATTTGATGTGATCTGGGATATCCTGTCTGTCCTCTGGGTGTTGGCCCAGAAGAACATGGGTCTCTTGCAGGTTCTTAGGCATCTTGGATCCCCATGAGCCCGTGAAGATGGCAAAAGTCTGGTAGGACTTCTGTAAGAGGAGTGGTTAGGTAGGCCAGGACTCCTTAGCTTGGGAAAGAAGAGGGAAAATACAGCAGGTCCATCAAATCCAGCATGACGAGGAGAGGTGGGAGGGAATGACACATTGTTGATTGAGAAGCCATTTCTTGCAGGAATTTCTAGCTAAAGTTTGGGGGGGATTCTTGGACACCTACACCAGAGCTGTGGCTGTGCATTTTGCATTGCTGGAGAGGTTTACGTGTGCTGGTGGAAGAGCAAAGCAATCCTCTGGTTCAGCTTTCCATCGTGAAATCTGGTGATTTCCAAAAACGCCCTCAAATACATTGCCAGCCAGTAAACTTTGTCAGCCCAGTCAAGCTTCAAAGCCGAAGGAGGAAGGCACAGCTAATTCAATGATTTTTTTTTCCCCGTGCAAGTATGTACTTGGAAAAGAAGCATCCTATTGTATTCCTTTGGAAGAGGGGTAACTCCACACTCCTCCAGGAGAGAAGGGGCAGCGGGAGGTTCAGCAACCTGCTTCATTTACAACATTTTCACATCTTTGGGTGAGAGCTGATACAAGGCTGCCAAACGATGTGATAAAGGATGAGGACTTTCTCTTTTGTTCTTCTTTTACAAAGTCTTCCTCTTGAATGACCTGGTGACATAAGATTTGGAATTACCTTAAAAGCTGCTTTAGTCTTCCCCCTGCCCGGGAGGGAAGCAGTGACTTCATGGCAAATCTCTTTTAGGATTGCCCTCCTGTCAACAGCAACAACAGAAAGCAATGAGGAGGAATACCTTTTTTTTTTTTTTTTTTTTTTTTTTTTTTTTTGTCACTGGCAAATTTTCCTTCATTTTAGAACAATGTATTCCTTGTCTTAGCTATTAGCTGAAGTGATTAACTTATTGTCAATGATTTATGGCTCCTCTTAAGCTACTGCCAGGGTTATTGGACTGACATCATCAAATTGCTCCATTTAAGAGCAGGCAGAGCCAGCAGATAAGCAATCCTGACTAGTCGCTGCTGTTCCAGGCAGGATTTGCCGAAATGTCAATGGTGTGAAATGCAGAGGTTGCGTTTTCTCACCTATGCTTTCCTCTTCTTGCAGTGACAGTCCGAGCTCTGGTGCTGGCGAGTGAACTTGTGCTTCACAATCATGAAGCTCCATCAGTGGTTTCTGGTGGAAGCAAAGGTAAAGACAAGAACTCAGTAGCTACATGCTGCCAGTAAGATTAGACACATCCAGCAGCTGACAACCCTCAGGCTATAAGCGAAAAGTGGAGCATCCTAAAATTGGCTCTTCCTTGCACCCCTGAAAAGGTGCCTCTGTAGTTTTGTTGTGCAGAGCAGATCTCGTTACCCGAGGCAGAGATGGACTCTCCTTAGCAGCTCTCGTGTCCTGTGTCTGTGCTGACAGCTTGTGGCAATGCCACTTCAGCTTCCTCTCAAACACAACTCGATGGGATGGCTGATGGACCTGTGCTAGGTTAAATTTTTGCACGGTTCATCTTAATTCACATCAGGTACCACACCCCTTATGAGGAAACTGTAATCAGTCCTGGCATGAATTTTCCTGCCTGCAGCTGTGGATGAAGAACTGGCATTGCTTTTCTTCCATTGCCCTGAAGTTCTCTGCTTTTTTGTGTCTTCTACCCCATCTGGGACCATGAAGTATCTTGTAGGCAGGTCTCTGGTGCTTTTGCCCTTGTTCCAAGCATTCTTCTGTTCCCATTTGCTGCCCTCTGCAAAAATTCTTCCTCTTGGAGCTTGAATACCTTCTGAAGCAAGTCTCTGTGCTGCCGTCACTGATCTAAGTGGTTCTCCAGCTGGGGGCAGAGAGGAAGAGATGGGGGCTGCAGAAGGTCCCTGGCAGCATCAGAGCTGGACAAGCTCTTGGAAGTATCCATCTGGTCACTGCATCTCATTCCTCACTCTTCTGCCTCTCCTTCTCCTCTCTCCTCTGCAGATTCCCTTCCCTCTGGTGTTCTGGTGGGAACAGGTCATGGTTGAGCTGGAAGCCCATCCGTACAAGCCAAAATGTCTGCAGTGCCTGCAGCATGCAACCGGTGGAGTCACCTGCATTTGCTATATGAATCCTCCTTCTGGTCCTTAAATGGATGGGGGCCAGGTCTGGCAGACCTGGACAGGCAGGGTCTGTGAGCTGCACAGCAAATGTTCATCTCTGGGGTTCCAGAAGAGGAATATGGCCCTCTGATCACAGCCTGTTTTCTGGGCTTGCCAAGAGGGAAAGCAGGAGGACATTCCTCTGCAAAGGGGGTGCATCCTCCTTCCTTCCCTGGGCTGCTCTCCCGCAGTGCTTCACTCCTCATTCAGGGAGGTTGCACAGCTTCTGCTGCACTCTCTTTACCCATCTCCTCCCACTCTTCTCTCACCCAAACAGAAGTGTCTTCAAATACACCTCAAAATGTAGCCTGTGCCCCCAGGCTGGGAACACTTGTTCTGGGGGAGACAGACTGAACAGGTCCTGGAGATGGCTGTGGGTGATGCCACCTCCTGAGGTGTTCTACTGGAGTCCTGCACTGACAGGACACTTCACGGACCAAAGCCATCTCTGCAGCCGCGGGCACACATCCCTCTCCCACCTCTGCAGCCCAAACATAAGAAGGGTTTACATTCCTCCACCACCGCACCCTCCTCCCCACAGCCCAGCCTCCTGGCTTCATCCTGCTCCCTCTGAAAGCAGCCTAATCCAGAGTTTGCGCCATATCCTGGTGATCCTACATCAAACAAGCTGTGGCCTTGCTCTGAGCCAGCATCTCTGATCAGAACAGCTCCTGTGCTTTCAGATCAACCATTTCTCCTTTTCTGGGCCATTAAGTCCTACCCACTCCTTGTTCCTTATCAGTCACGGACTGCAGGCAGGAGAAGATGCTGAAGCAAGACATTGGGGCCCATGCAGAGGCTTGGGGTGCTGGATTCAAGATCGTGTTGAGTACAACTCTTCTCCACCACCCATTAGCCAGGGCTTTGCTGTCCCGCTCCCGCTGGGAGCTGTTTGGCCACAGCAGCACGGTACAGCTCTAAAACAGGATGCTGGCTATTTTCTTTTCAGGGCGGACACCTTTGTCAAAATAAACCTTCTGAGATAAACCTTGCTGCCATTCACCTCTGGGTCACTACTTCAAAGAGCCCAAGGTTATCAGGTCCCACCTGGCCAAGATTGGTAGAGGAGCTGAACATGGTCATGTCCAGCACCTGTTGGGTGGTTGGGGGTGAAGCAAATTGGTGGTTCCTCCACATGCCCAATGGGTGGACAGCCCCCTTGTGTGTCTACCCCACTGGCAGGAGAGGTTGGTCTCATTGCTGCCAGTCCCTGCAGAATAATTAAGGGCTGACTCGGCAGCAGCTTGCATGACCTCCCTGCCTTCGCTCCAGGCTGTCCCTGCCACAGCCGGAGCCTCCTGGCATCACCTCACTCACTTCTAAACGGGTATCGAACCCAGCCACTCTCGCACCCTTCTGTGGGAGCTCCAGCCTCACAGCAGAGCCTGGGGGATGCATTTCCAGTTTACCACTAACTTTCTACGAAACCACAGACCTGTCCCAGCCGCTGCGTGCCTCAGTTTTCCCAGGCGCCTATTGGAGGTGGTGGCTATTTCACCCCTATGCTCTTCAGCCCAAGATGGGCTGTCTCCTGCTACGTCACTTACGTTGCCGACCATGTTGGGGGGCTCGGGTCCCCTGGGGACAAGTGGTGGCTGTCAGATTATCATCACTATGGCAGATGGTAGCTCCTCCTGCAATGGGCACAGGTGATGTTGTTCAGCAAGCCAGCAGATCGTTTTTCTCACCTTTCTGCTGTTGATTCCCATCTTTGCAAGCTCAGAAGGTGTCTGGCATCCCCACATCTCCAAGGGCCAGCAATATAAATGCCAGGCTGATAAAACACCTTGGTTCAAGAGAAGCCATTGAGATTTACACTCCAATTGAGACTGAAGGCACAGCGTACAGTGGTTAGAGTAACATCTTCAAAATAAGCCAGGACAAGCCTGCTGTGATACCCCCTGCCCAGAATTTCTGCTCATCTGATCTGGGTACAGTGTCCTGGTTTCAGCTTANACGGTGCCGCTGAGGGATGTGCACACAGAGACAGCGAGGGAGCATCAGTGAGGGAGACACCAGGTGCTCTTCCCGCTCTCGGTAATGCAGTGAAGGCGTTTGTTTGATCTTGGTACAACCCTGGCCTTTTTTAATGAAAAACCCAAAGGATTGAAAAGAAATCTGTCTAATGAACCAAGAGCCTTGAAGTCAGTGTGAAGTCTGTTCACATGGCTAGCGGGGCTCAGTCCAGTTCAGCAGCCATAGGCATTAGAGATGCCCTAGGATCTGCTGGCCTCCAGCTGTGGTGGGTTTCCCACAGGACCTGGGACACCTGCAGATGATTAAGGTATCGTAGAGCATTTTGTATAATACCAGGCATCTTTCAGGGAACCAGCTGACCCCTAAATCCCAAAGACTGTGCTCTGCCAGCCAACTGCTAAGCTACATTCATCAGCTGCTTCTGGTGGCTCCTCATCTCTGGAAATGTGGTTTGGGTCAAGTTGGAAGAAGCAGCAGCAGAGGGAGCTGGTTGGCCAGTGGATTGTTGAAAATTATTGCTTAAAAGGTGTTCTTGTTTCACAGAGCAGTACTTCAGGGGCTGAGAAGGAGCTGGCCTGGAAATATTGCACCCTGCTGCTGGGCTGGATCCTGCGTGGTGACCGGGAAAATGACCTTCTGTCCTTGCAAATAAATCCGGGAGGCGGCGGCAGGATTGTAGAGTCTGACCCGGGAGCTGCTTGAGGGCAGCAAATGCCGGGCTGTACTCCACGAGTACAAGAAGTCCATCAGCACAGCCTGTACTCGGTAAAGAAACCCCATCCGGCGTCGGTGCCACTGAAAGGCGACCTTGGAGCTACGCCACCAATGTTAGGGCTAAATCTCACCGGGGCCCACGAGAGGGAAAGGAACGTCGGACATGGGAGGTGATTTTAGTTCTGCCTGATTTAGCTTCACAGGTCTGGGTGAAGAAACATTTTGGATCCCCCTGGGAAGAGTGTGATCCTGCAGGGAAGGCTTCCTCCAGCAACAGCGGTGTGAATTTGCTGGGTTTTCCAGAAAGTGGCACCTTGTCTCTGCTGAAGGAGAGGGTTGCCTAAGCTCCTCCAGAGCGGGCTTTTTTCTACTGCATTTGAAAAAGCATTCAAGCTAAAGATGCCTCTCTCCTTTGCAAGCAAAATCTTTCCAAGATTTTCACTCTCCTTTTCAGAAAGCGGATGTTGGCAGTAATCTTAATTTCACATCATTGGAATTTGCTTTGATTTTATTTTTATTCTGTTCTTTTAATTACTTATTTAAAATTATAGAGTGGAAAGATTGCTCCACAATTTAGGAAGGTGGTGGTGGTTCAGGAAAAACAAAAAATTCAGTCCCCTGATTCTGCTGTAAATCTGAGTCATCTTGGGAAATTTTTAATACATTAGCTGTTGATAGTCTGTTAAGGTTTATGTGCTTTGAGTGAATAGCCCTTCAGTCAAGGGAGTTTAGGTACTTTAGGATGTGGGTCTAAATCTGTCCTTACTTTACCTTTGCTTGTAATAATTCCCTTTTGCTGTGAAATGAGGATAACTACTCCAACTCCCGGGGGGCTCTTGGATTTGTCTGTGTCAGCTGGAGGTGCTCGGGGCCACTGGAGCTCCCTGTAGGCAGCAAGGCCATGTGTGAAGGGCATCCCCTTGGTCACATCCCCTGATGTGGCTGTTACCCCCTGTCCCATGATGTACGGCAGCTGTCCCACCTCCCAGGAGAGAAGGTGTGTGGTTTGGCAAAGACGTTCCCAAGATGGATTTTGCTTTGCTGTGATGGCTTATGGACATCTCCGTCCAGCTCCTGCCAGTGCTGTGTTTCCTGCGCATCTTCCTTCGCAATTTCTGCACTTTCAGAGAGGGCTTTTCATTTGCTTAAACTTGATTCCCTTTTTGGGCTCTAAACAGTGAAAACACATCAATATCTTGTGAACATCCTCCGTAAAGATGGGTGTGATTTGCTGCTACACTGTGGTTTTCTGTGCTGGAAGCTTCCTCACCAGCTTCCCCCTCTCCTCTCCTTATTCCCACCATGAGCACATTAAGTCATGCCACAGGCAGAGATCCATCAAAGGTTATAACTGCTGTGGATGTTTCCTTAAGTGTCTTATTCAGAAGACAATGAGGCTTGAGTGGTTCTCCTAATGCAGTCACAATTCAAAGTTGCTGGTGTGCTCTTAACTAATAAACTTGCAACTGCAGACCAGAATGGAAAGCTCTGTAATCATGTAAAATTGCTTTCTGATGGGTTAAAATGCATGAGCCTGGGGCTGAGATTTGCTTCCCTTCCCCCTTCTCCTTGTTTCTTAAGGCAGGAGCAGAAGGCTCCTGGGAAGCTGGAGATATTGCCTGATGGGGGCTGCGTGGAGGGGCAGGGGAGGCAGGAGCACCCTCCCCTTGCCGTAGCGATGGCTCTTTTTGAAGCACTTGGCATTCAAATGGGATTTGACACTGGGTATCGTTGCAAACCGCGATTATAGGACAGATGGGAAAGGGACCTCTCCTAGACACTGTGAAAGCTTCCCCACGCTGGGCTTCACCCAGCAGGTCGCTAAGCCTTCCCCGGTGGTGCCAAGCCCTCCCTTCCCTGGAAAGGAGGATGCTCAGCATCCTGGGGAGGGGTGCACCACATGGTGAGGGGAGGAGTGAGCTGGGAAACGGGGCTCCCCACAATGAGCCTGGTGGTCCCCATCCTTTCATCGGTGTTGTCTGAAGAATCTATGCTTCAGGGGGGAACAGGGGGGTGGGTGCGTGAGCTCCAGAGAGAGCTGGGAGAGCCCGAGCCCGGTCAGGAACACCTCTTGGGGTGACACCAGACCTTGGCTTGAGAGTGGGTAAAGAGCTCTCCTGATGGGTGGGAAATACTGCACTGCCTCCAGCTAAAGAAATCCTGAGTGGTCTACAAGAGATAGTGAGGGAAGGGGCTTTTCCTGCAGCAGAGAAATGACTTGATGGGACACCTGCACTGAAGTTCCATGCTGAGTGGGCCTCCGTAGGTGACAAAATGCAAAGTGTTAACTGGCCTACATGCAGAAAAGGCCGCCTCTTGCTTCCAGGGCAGGAACATCTCCCTCCACATCTTTCTGGGGGGTGCATGGCTCAGCAAGATGAGCCGACGTGAGGCACTGCAGGGAGAACAGCATCAGCGCAGCACTGTGAGACGCCAAGCCGTCTCTGAGGAGACTTCCAGGGCTAGGAGCACAGCAGGGTCATTTCCCTCCTGGTTATGCACGTGCAGAGCGGGAGGCCCTCCCTGGACGCTAACAGGGTTATCCTGATGTCAACTTGGGTGACTGTGGAGTGAGGGCTAGGACAGGAAGAATAACGTCCGCAGAGACATCTGATGTACCGTGTGTGCAGTGACGGGAGCTGACAGATGGATGGCTTCGTACCGACGTGGCTCAATCAACGCTGCTCTGTCTTTAAAACACAGCCCTTAGGTGCAGCACATGCAATGTAGGCACAAGGCAGCGAGGAAGGTTGCCCAGCAGTTGTAAGTCACGTGAGCGCAACTCCAAAGTTGAGCTTGGACTCCAAATTCAGTCCCCAAAAACACTTAGATCTGCATTTCCCTCTGTGAGTTTTGGCCTTAATTGGGACTCCTGTGTTCGTGCTGAAGTAGTCATAGATATCTTATTTTATTTTTTTAATACAGGCTGTTTTCCTTATCCTGTTTCATCTTGAGTGTCTTGCATCTTAGGCTGGCTTGTCTAACTAATTGGCACCTATGAGAATATGAGGCACAAAAGGCCCTCCAAGGCCTTCCAGGATCCTCATGTCTAAATTCACAGACTAACTAAGGACAGGTTCTGGTTACTAAATATTAATGCTAATTAAATAATATTTATCCTTATCCTCTTCCATTCCACTCCTCTTCTTCCTTTATGCTGCTCCTCCTCAGAAACTCAAGATGAGACCATCCCATCAGCATCACCCAGAACCTCCCTGGACCTCACTGGTTTGCAGCTTACCTGGAATAAGCCAATATCTATATTTCTGATATGCTTTAATAGCAGAAATCAAAGGGCATTCCCAGTTGATTTCTGGCTGGGGGGAGTGACGCATGGTCCGGAGCATGCATACCAAGAACAAGTGCAGAGGTGGCTCAGCCAAAATCTTGTGCTTTCCACGGGGACCATGACTACTGCGGTCTCCAAGCCAGGATGGCCACCTTGCAGGTTCAGCTTATGGCTAATACCTTAAGGTTGTAGAAGACTCTGCATGGCTGAGGATAGTCCCTCTTTCATGTGTGCCTCATGCCACTGAGTGGTGGCTGTAGAGGTACTGACCTGCACTCAGAAGGCACCAAGGGACATCTGACAGAGCCAGCACTGGGCCACTGCAGCCATGGTTTCTGCTGGTGCTGGACTCTCAAGGAGATGAATTTTGATAGCTTGAGAGTGTTTCCAGGCATTGTGTTGTGTCTTTCTTCCAAGGCAGAGCAAGTTACAACCATCAAGCCTGGAGATCTGGGATCTGTGGGAAACTACAGCCAGGTCCAAGGATGAGATGATGAGGTGCCAGATTAAGGTCAGGGCTAGCTGGGAGGGAGCATATCTTTCCCATCACAGCTGCTGGGATGCTTGGGGAAACTGAAGAGGACACAGAAGCTGTGGGATGACGTGGTGGTCTGAGGGCATAGGTCTTGGTCAAGGGGAAGATCTCCAGCAGCTACAGCTCCATCCACACTCTGGTCTCTGCCTCTCTTCCTCTCACTGTGTTTGGGCTGGAAAAAAACCTTGAGTGCAAGAGGACCCTCTTAGCACCCTGCCAAGCGGAGGGTCTGGGCCAGGACAGAGGCTGCGTCACAGGGCCATTCCCATAGCAATGATGTCGTGCGTGGGAAGGTGTTTGGGTCTCGGAGGGGGCTCCTTGGGTCTCTGAGGAAAACAACAGACCCCAACCTCGCCTGGCCAGGACCAGAGGGAGTCCCCTCTGCAAAAGCTCTGAACTGCTTCAACCCTTATAGCAGTTAAAGAGTAAATAATGAAATCAAACAGGCACAAACAAGCACAGAGATTGGAATTCAAGACTCCCCGGTGCTTCTGGCCTGACAGAGAGTTGCAACAAAACCTTTTCTCAGCTGGCTTTGAAAGAGAAACCCACACAAGCTCCTTTTGCTATTCAGCCCAAACACAGGGCTGCTACTCATTCGAGCCCTCTGAATGTTTTCTTAGCTCCCGGGTTCATCAGGCTGTGCCAAGAGCACAAACACTAAGGCCACTGGTTGTAGGTGGGCAGGAAACAACAGCGGCAGAGCAAAGTGATTTCCAGAGCAGGGTAATCAGGGCATGTCCCCACCCTCTCATCCTTTTTTTTTTGCTGTTGCAAATGGGGAGAAGTGGATGAGAGGACATCCTGGAGTCTGCTCAGCTTCCTCCTGTAATTTCTATTAGGGTTTTGGCTCAGTTTTCAAGTTGAAGCCAAGCTGTTCATCCTTGTTCAGTTCCAGCAAGAGTGGGGCCAGCACAGAAACCTTTCATCTCAGCCATCGGACATGGGCTTGGGGGCTTGGCCAAAATGGATCCAGAGCCCAACTATTGGTTTGGAAACTACCCACCGCTATTATGTGCCATCTTCATCTACCAGGGAGCACAGCTGCTTTGGGGGAAGGCCTGGAACTAGGATCTTCCCTTTGGGGTGCACAGTTTAGCTGTGCCTCAGTTTCCTTTCAACTTTATTGCCACCTCACTGGCGTGCTGCATATGTCATGAACTGATCCAGTGGAGCAAGTCCTAAAATTAGGTCTTTTCCTTCTTTGTGATGCAGCTGACACCCAAATCCTGGTCCAGAGAGATCCTGAGTGCCAGGAAGCCCAGTACACCCAGAAGACCCTGTGCAATCAGCCCTCCCTTAAGTGCATCCAGCAAACCCACCCGAGGCTGCTTATCTGTGCCAGATTGCAACCAACAGTAAAATCAGGTCAGCAAACCATTATGACCAGGAGGTAGATGTGAGCTGGTATAGCCTGGATGCAGGACACAGCAGCCCCAAGGGGTTGGAAGGATGGCAAAAGCTCACCAGCCCTGTGCTGATGTGCTCCAAAACCACATGAGGTTTTCATCTCACCTCCATTCTCTGGGGAGGTTGTGCTGCCTGGGTCTCCTCCAGGGATGAAGCCATGGGGTGATGTCCTCTGGGACATCTGGGGCCACAAGAGACAAAGGAAAGGGATGTTAGGCATTGCCTGCATTCTTTTTTCCTGCTCAGAAGGAGATGATTTTGGCCCTTCTCCATGTTTTGTGGCCACCTTCAGGAAGTCCTGGATGCACCTCCTTGAATGCTTTGATTTTTAGTCCAAAGAACATCAGCAAGAGAAACAGCTTGTCCTCATGGCTAGGTCAAGGAGAAAGCATTAGGTTGTAATCCATGCTTCTCCTCTCGCTTGTCCCTGAAGTCTTTTTTCTGGAGGTTACACACTCATTTTACCTTCCTGTGACATTCTCAGAAGCAATGGCTACATGTACAAATGCTATCATCCAAAGCAGTGTTTCTCCCAGTACTGTGCCTTTTGCTCTGTTCTCTGTTACAAAGCAAGCTCCTCATAGGCCCCAGTCATCACTTTAGTGTCTTCCCTTCTCCGTTGCCCCTGCTCATCCCAAGAAAATTCCCTCAGAAAATGCCTCCTGCTCTCTGAATGAACTTCTGTTTGATCTGCTGCCTCTTCCAGGCATCACCACCTTACAGCACTGCTGATTATGATGGCTAATTGGTGCCAGTCCCACTAAATGTGATTTTAAATCCTGTTTTAGCTAACAACGCAGGGATTCAAATTTCTAGCTTGTGAATGTGGATCATGCTAGGAGGGCTGGCTATGCCAGGAAATTCCTTGCATTTTCTTGGGCAATTTGTTACTCTGTGCCTCCTTGCTGGAATGGGCTCTGACACAGCTTTTGTTTGTTGCAGCTGCTGGAGAACAGAGCTATCATGGTTCCTTTCCTTCGTGGGTGAAGCTTGTTATCTGGGAAGGAAAGCTGGCATTTTCAGAGACCTGCTGAACTGGCATCCTGGATGCCAATGCCCTCTTGGCCCAGAGCTAGCACAGCCCAAGCTTCTCATTGTCCAGTTGTTTTGTGCTTTCTATGGGATCAGCATACCTCTGGACTGGGAAGATACACTTGGGCAATGATTCAGTTGCCCAAATACAGGTTTCCAGTGCTGTTTTAGACACGCAGGGTCTCCTGCCTGGCACATCCCTCCCTCCATCCACTGGTTCAGTGGCCATATCTGCATCCTTGTAGAGCCTGTGCCACATCCCCAAGAGGATGTCCCAGGCACTGCAGCAGGTCTCAGACAACACTACACATGGTTTTGGCAACCACATCAAGTCTCTTGCCAGTACAGGCAATAATGTGTGGAGGGTAATTCATCTGACCACACGCAGGTACTTTCTGTAGAGGTGGAAAGCTCTCTAGAGTCCCTTGATTTAATCTCTGTGAACTGTAACAAGCCCTTGGACACCTCTGGCTAAATTCAGTTGCCCCAATGTAGATGCTTCAGACCTTTTGAGACCTCCTGTACCATGCCCAGGACATCTACAAGGGTTGGCAGGTATGGCATAGGATGCACAGGACACCCATGCATTTCCAGAGAGGTGGATGGGAATCCCAAGGAAGTCCCCGGTGGAAATGGATGCCTACATTTATGTAGCTGAGTCCTGCCCCTAGATTCCAGGCAGACACCTAATGCTAGTGGGCTTTTCATCTGTGAACTGAACCCCATTCCTGCTGACTCAAAAGGACATTGACCATTCCAAGCCCTTAAAAGAGAGGAAGCGTTTCACGGGGCATGCTGCACACATCAGCAAGACGCTCGCTCCTCCCTGTCGTGGTGTGGGTGATGCATCCATACTGTCATGGCCTTGCAGAGGGTTTTCCAGCTCGTTCACAAGCTGCATCCCTTTGGTAACCTGTGTCATCCCAGGAGATGTCAATACATGAATGCAATTTTGCCTCTCTACGGTGCAACAACTGGCAACGGAAGGTATGTCAGGTAACGTCCTCCCTACGGTAGGGGTTTGTGTGTGATGTGTGGCTGGAATCAGCGGCTGTAAACATCTCACAGCCGTGGGTAAGATGGAAACAGCCCAGAAGAGAGATGCTGCTCTTTTGCCCAAGGCCTCTTTGCCACCACCGGCTGAGCTTGGTGTTGATTACGTCTCTGTTAATCTTGCTGAACCAGAATAGAGATTTGGGACCTGCCGTGGTAAAGACATGCTCCCACAAAAGGGCTTTGGACAGTGATGGAAGGGAACGGCAAGCACCAACGGGTGCCCTTGTAATGTCTGCGTGTAGAGAGAGTAGCAATAAATACAAATTTAGTTAAAAGCTCTCCATGCCAGAGGTGGGTGAGGCTTGTTTCATTCTGGTTCCCTTTGGCAGCCGGAGTAAACTTGGATGTTGTCAGGGATAATAAATGTTGCTAAGCAACACGTGATCCTGAATCAGCTTCATCAGCCCAGCCCTGCGGGGAGGAAAAGACAAAAGGGATCTGAGCAGGGAAAATCAGCAGAAAACACCTGGTAAGGGGGTGGAGGACAGAAACAGCCCCATCTCCATGCCCCCATCGGGGGAACGAGGGCAGAGCCAAGGACTGGCTGCGGTTGTGCTTGTTCCAAGCATAGCATCATGGAGAAGTGCAGGGCTGGCCTCCACACTGACTGGTCACGAGCAATCCCCTGCTGTGGGCAGTGCTGGCTGCTGTCCTCCTTGCTGGCTCAAGCTCTGGTGTTATCATCTCTGGCCCAGGAGCCGCCACAAATGTGGCGTTGGCTTGGGGAGAGAGACTGACGGTCTGCAAAAGCCAGAGGCATAACAGCGTCAGCGCAGAGCTAGCTGATACGCAGAGGGATTTTCCCAAGGAATAACACAGGAATTGACCTCTCTTGCTTTTCTGTTCCTCTGGCATGAGCAAGCCACCTCTCCCTGTTGCTGTAAGCTCACACTGGATGCTAACCACAGCTCGTGTAGCGGGAAGAGCACCGGGGGGGTCACCCACATGTCCCTGAGCACCTCTGTGCGAGCCCAAGCACTTTCCTGCCCTCCCCTGCACTGTCAGTAGCTCTCCAAGCTCCTGACTTACGTTCTTGAGCTCTTGCTTTAGGCCTGTCTTATTGCAAGAGAGATGTAACCGTGCTCATTTACTCCTTCCCATGCAGGTTATAGGGGCAGGAGGGAGGATAGGTCAAGCCTCTCCACCCCCATCCTCATCAGAGGCACATTCCCTGCTGCTGAGTCCCTTTCTCCGTGCTTTTCCTGCTCAGATATGTTAACTCTTGAGTGAAGCCATCTTCAGCACTGGTGAGGTGCCAGGAACTCTCATGTAGGAATTAAGAACACAGGGGAAATGTCACAATAGCTCTGCACTGCGCCGTGGATACGGTGTCCACCATCCCAGAGGAGCTGGAAAAGGTCCAGAGAAAGGCAGCAGGGAGGGCAGAGGCATGGAGCAATAATCCTGCGAGGAATAGCCGGGTAGGTACTTTTCAGCTGTGAAGAGATGACCATGGGAGGACACAAGAGTGGTCTAGAAACTCATGAGTGGTCTGGAAAGTGTGAAGAAGGCCTAGCACCAGCTAGCACTCCATCTCATACAGCTCAAGAACTAGGGGTCATCAAACGAAGCTGGCAGGACAAATGGTTTCAATCTCAGGAAATCCCAGAGATTATTCTTTCACCTTGCTTGCTTTGGTTGTGTTTCAATTGTGAGCTATTAGAGTGAGATGGTTGACAGGCATCCCCTAAAATATCCACCTGGTGTGGAAGTGCACTTCCCAGTGGCAAATGTAGCTTTAATGCTGCTCTTGAGGATGGCTGGAGAGGACTCGGTTGTCAGTGCCATAAATCACTCCTCCTCACTTGCGTCCCCCAGTACGAGCTTGGAGTGGGGCTCAGTGAGTCCAGAGTTTCTTCTCGCCCTCTGAAATGACTCATGGCTGATAAGACTGCTGGTGAGGGAAGGATCAAACTGGGTTTTGCAACAGGACTGGATCCTGCATGATGCAAGAAATCTGAGTCACTCATCGCCCGTTGGGTTGCTGACTTCCTTTTTGCCTTCTGGTTTGGTTAGAGTTCTCCTTTGCCTGCTCGCACAGAAGCAGCGTGTGTTTGTTTTTTAGCATCACCGCAGGATATTTTGTTTAAAAACATTTACACTTCTTTTCCTAGTTGATTTGGTACAGCTTTAGTTTTGGTCCCAACCCAGCACTTTCCACCCAAATTGCACCCCACCAGGCAACCTTCACAGTGTCCTGGGGAACAACATGCATCGTGGGGGGAAGCTTTTAACTGGACACAGCAACCATGGGTATGGTTTCATGGACTGCCTGAGATGTCCTCACAGACCCTAGGGGAGGAATGTTGTTCTCGGCTGTGTAATGTTTTGTCTGGTCGTTACCTTGAGGAAGTGAACGACATGAGCTCCTGTCCCTGAATAGCTGCATTGTGCCTTCCACCGCAGCAAACTCTCCCCTGGGTGTTCATGCCCACTTAATTTGACACACCGCCATATAGTTGTAGATGGGTTGACCTATGTAGAGAACAGAAAAAAAAAATAAATTTGGAGAATCAGAATATTCCATTTAAAAAAAATCCAGACAAATGGAAAGAAAGTGCACCCAAAAACAACTTGTATTTTTTTTTCCCCTACTAATAGCATTTGGTCTCTACCTGGTCTCTTTTTGATGCTGGTTTTGATATGGGCTGACTAGGGTAAATATTCTGCTGGACTGCAGTCAGGAGGAACTGATGTCATGGTTGTGGACACCTTAATTTCTGTGGTTTCCTCTACATTTTTAATGCACAGTTGGTGAACTCTTGCACTGTGAGCCTCCACAGTGCTGCTGCAAATGGTTGGCAGCGGAGAGCAAGATTTTCCACAATGGGTTCTTTGTGCTCCTGAGTTACACTCTTACCAAGAAGGAGTAAGCAATGGACGTTCACGTAGAAGATAGGGAGTCTCTGTGAGAGGAGTGGTGGCCACTAGAGGGTGGCCATGTTATAGCTGGTGCTGGCCTTGGGGATAGCGCTTTCCTGGGGCAGCTCTCCACATCGGGAACCTCATCAGGGTAAAATGACTTCTGGCTTTGGGTGCGTGACCTGCCCAGGTACAACATTTCTGATCTGAATGAGGTTTTGTACGCTCTGATGGCTGACGGACAGGCAAGTAGTTTTCACATCATATGTCAGGGAAGGAGCAGAGGTGTTTGGACATCTGGGAAGGAAGAAAAGGAAAGGTGTGAGAGCTGGGTAGTTGTCCAGGCAGGACCATGAGTAACGTCATGGCTACTTGCCAGGAGTCTCCTGATCCTCTCAAGTTAGGGGCACCAATGCAAAACATTTCCATCAGCACGGAACTGCAATGCCAGTTTTCTAAGCTCCAGTTTTTATCTGCTTGCATCATGACCTGACTTCACATCCAAACCAATGCAAACACTGCTTTCTGGGTTATTGCTTGAAAGCCGAAATACTGTCAGAGAAAATAATGAGTCCTCCGCCCCTCACGCTATTGCAGGTACTGGTGGTAGGATTTGTCCGGCTGCTTCCTGTGAATATATTGCATAACCTGAAGGACAGAGTTCCTTGGCTGGAAGTAGCCCTAGGGTAAGGCATGGTATGGACTATTGCTGAAAAGGGACAAAATAAATTCTCTTCTCATTGCCTGGCTCTCTGCAGCTCACCGCAGGTCCCCCAGGCCATCCTGCCAGGCATGGCTGCCTTCCAGCATCCACTTCCCCTCCTCTGCTGTCCTGCTGCAGGATATCTTGCGATAAAGCTGATTTCCTCGTTCATCCTCCCCTCCTCTTTTGGCTCTGAACAGGAGCTTTCTGTTCTCTTCCAAGGAGACTCTGGCAAAAGAGCACATTTCTTCCTTTCCTTTAGCCAGCCCCTTTCCTGCCCCAGACCTGTCCCTGCCATCCTCTCGCTCTGTCACCTGATGCTCTCTTTTTGCTTATCCTTCCACTGGCTTCTGGTTCTCCTTCTCACAAGCCAAACAGATTTTAATCTTTCTCATCTGAAACAACTCTCCCTCAGCTCTGATTTCCTCTGCAGCTCTATCTGATTGCCACTTCGGTGCACATAATATGCCAAGACCCAGCTTATGTCTTCAATAAAACCTTCCCCGTGTCTAACAAAACCTCATGGATTTTGGGTTGTGCCCAGCGTAGTTAATTTGTTCCTCCTGTTCTGTCTTGGTGTCTTTTCTTGAAGCGTTAGGACACCACTGTGTCTGCTGACACAGTAAATTTGTCGCCTCTTGCTTACACACATCACAGCTCCTGAAAATTTTGTGGTGTCAATATCTTAGACTAGAATCAAAGAATCGTTTAGGTTGGAAAGGACCTTTAAGATCATCAAGTCCAACTGTTAACCTAGTGCTGCTAAGTCCACCACTAAACCATGTCCCAAAGTGCCACATCCACACGTTTTTTGAACCCCTCCAGGGATGGGGACTCCACCACCTCCCTGGGCAGCCTGTTCCAGTGCCTCACCACTCTTGCAGGAAAGACATTTTTCCTAATATCCAATCTAAACCTCCCCTGGCGCAACTGGAGGCCATTGCCTCTCATCCTATCACTGGTTACTTGGGAGAAGAGACCAACACCCCCTCACTGCACCCTCCTGTCAGGGGGTTGCAGAGAGCGATCAGG
>VZTL01039713.1:26672-82109 GCA_013400535.1 Scopus umbretta
CCAGAAGGGCATCTTCCCTAGCTGGCTCACTCACCAGCTGTGTCAGGAAGTTATCTTCCACGCACTCCAGGAACATCCTAGACTGTTTCCTCTCTGCTGTATTGTATTTCCAGCATACATCTGGTAAGTTGATGTTCCCCTGGAGAACAAGAGCTAGTGATTATGAGACATCTCCCAGCTGCTTATGGAATATTTTGTCTGCCTCTTCATCCTGGTGGTGTGGTGTATAATGGACTCCCACCATGACATCTGCCTTCTTGGCCTTCCCCCTGATTCTTACCCATAAACATTCAGCCCTATCGTCACCATCATTAAGCTCTAGACAATCAAAACACTCCATAACATACAGGACTACCCCACCATCCCTCTTTCCTTGCCTATCCCTTCTGAAGAGTTTACAGCCATCCATTGCAGCACTCCAGTTCTGTCAGTCATCCCACCATGTTTTTATGATGGCAACAGATATCATAGTTTTCAGGCTGCACAATGGCTTCCAGCTCCTCCTGTTTGTTGATGATGCTGCGTGCATCGCCTTAGATGCACTTCAGTTGGGCTATTGATCCAGCCACCTTTCTGCGGGGAGAAACCCTAGTTCCTATGTGACCATTCTCAGGTGCTTCCGTGGTTTCTAACACATCCATAACCCTTGCGTCTTTGCTGCTGCATAGCTCTCCATCACCTACCTTCACTGAGACGTCAGCCCGAAGGACCTCACTAGCACACCGTCCCTCAAACATTGGTGTGCAGCTCCCAGCCTTATCACTAGCGAGCCTGGTTTTATCCCTTTCCATCTTCAAATCTAGTTTAAAGCTCTTTCAGTGAGCCCTGCTAACTCCTATGCAGAAATCCTTTCCCACTTTGAGACAGGTGTACCCCCTCTGTTGCCAGCAAGCCTGGTTTGTGTAGACTGACCCATGATCAAAAACCCCAAAATTCTGCCAGTAACACAAGACTCGGAGCCAGGTATTGATTTGCTGGCTCTGCCTGTTTCTTCCTTCATCATTCCCTGCAACTGGAAGGATAGAGGAGAACACTGCTTGTGCTCCTGATCCCTTAACCAACCATCCCAAGGCCCCAAAGTCTCTCTCAGACTTCTTGTTGCAACTTCACCGCTGCTTACCAGAAAAAAAAAAAAAAAGGATAATAATCTGAGGGCCATACCAGGGAAGGAATTTTTCTCTTCACATCTTTAACCCAGGCCCAAGGGAGGCAGCAGACTTCCCTAAGAACTAGGTCCGGTCTCCATATTTGGCCTTTGGTTCCCTTCAGAAGGGAGTCTCCTATGGAAATGACATATCTTTCCTTTATGAAAGCAGTTTTGACAGAGGGCATAGGTCGACTTAACCTTGGCGACACCACCAAGCTAGACGCCGCTAATGCTTTCTGTCCTTCCTACCCCTCTGCACAGCTGCGGGTCTCATCCACGGCCCTTGCCATCTGGTACCTTCATCACTACGTGGGTGCTCTGTTGCTTGATGACTGCCTTTCTGTACCCAATGGCTGACCCCTGCTTCTGTTCAGCCCATGGTGTCTGCAGCCTTCTTGCTCTGTTTTCGGACATGTGCCTCTATGCTCTTTTCTGCACTGTCCCTTCAAGCACAGGTGGGGAGAATTTCTTTTAAACATCCTTGTTCTTAAAACACCACAGTGCTGTAATGGCTACAAAATGGAAGGTTTGGGAAGACCCAGCATTGTCTTCTTTTCTTCTTTGTATTCGTTTTTGTTCATGTTGGTGTCTACTGATGGTCTCTGACCATATGTACTTGAGTCCTGGGCTTATGGGGTTTTGAATGAACAGGAATTTGAATGAACCTGGAATTATGAAGTGTCTCTAATTTAAGCATCTCTTTTCCTGGAGTTGTGATATCAACAGTAATGAGTCTGTTTCCCTGGGGTGTCCCAGACAGACAAAGCTGTGGGACGCTGCCTAGAAAGGACACGTAGGTGCTGGTGAGACAGATGGATGTTTGCATGGCAGGCAGGCTGTTATTGCCAGCCAACACCAGCTGGTCTCAAACAGGATCTGCTGGTGATTTTGTAGTTCAGTTTGAGCCTCTTAAAGGCTTAGCTGTGTTCATAGAAAGGGCTGTCTGTGTTTGTACACCCCTGAACACATTGCAGTTCTGTGCTCTGCTCACCTCTTTAGATGCTCTGACAACAACAAAGAAGCAGGGAGAGGGGTGAAACGATCTCACACCAGCTCTGCAAGTTTGTCCTTTCTGTCATCAGGGGCAGAAGATACTCAACAAGTCCTCTTACACTTCCCACCTTCCCAGGCTGTGGACTGGGATCAACACACTCAGCAGTGCTTCCCAGGGGCCTCCTGCCTTGGCTGCTAGAGGTTCCTTGTGCGTTGGTGTTTGTAAAATGAGCCTGGCCCTCTGGGGCTGGTTCCTATCTCTGCTGCCTTTGCAGACATCAGGCAGACACGAATGTTTGCCCAGCGAAGCACATGTCTGATCTGCTCTGCCCTGCTCTGAGCAGTGACGACATTGCTTCCTCATCAATGGGGGTGCTGGAGATGGTTCGCCCAGCACCTGTGCTAACATAGATAGGGAATAGGGTGAGGTTCATGGAGGATACCACTGGTCAGAGATCTCTGCAGTCATGGCAGCCATCCTGCAGGCCTTCATTCAGGGAAGTCACCGTGGAGCGACTCAAATCTCCTTTGCTATTTTTCTGTCCTCAAGTATCCCTGGAGTCTAATACAAAAATATTGGCATCTTTCTCCCCTTTCAAAAAAAGCAGCCCTCCAAGACCATTTGCAAACACTAAGAGTTGACTTCTGTCTTCTTAGTGAAGCAAGAAGGAATGTGTTACTAGAATTGCTAGAGCTGCTTTGGCCTGATGGAATTCCATGCTCACGTGTTTGGCAGGCCCTTTGTTTTGTGCCTGTATGGGATACACACACCCTCATGGGAAGGAGCCTCAGCTGCTTGTGGTCTTTTTTAGAAAGCATCTGAAGGATGGTTCCCTGGCCTCAAAAGGCAAGTGAACACGAAGCTGGAAAATACTCAGGACACTAGATGCTCAAAACTCTGTGGTGGCTGCCATTTCACTAATTAATGAGGACGCATCAGGCTCAAAGGTAGACATATGAGAAAGGTTATGATAGAGGATGTAAATGACTGAGTGGTATGGGAAGGGTGGACAGGGACAGTATGTTCACCATCTCTATCTGTACAAGAATTACAGGACATCAGATGAAACCAGAAACTGCAAGTCCAAAACAAACAGGAGGAGGTGGTTCTTCTCCCAGTGTATAATTAAGCTGCGGAGCTCCTTGCAACAGGATATTGCGGATGTAGAAAATCAATGAGGGTTCATAAAGCAACTAGATAAATTCATGCAGGAAAAATTCACTATGGGTGATTAAATATGAAAACATTCTCTATGGTACAGGAAGCCACAAATTGTTGGAAGCTGACTGGATAGTTTGGGGAAGTATCTCAAACCACTTGCTGTGTTCTGACACTCTTCTCTAGACATCCACTCTTGGCTGTGGCCAAAGACAAGTCACCGGGATGAATGGACCTTGACGGCTGTTCTGATGGTCCCACATTTTTCTGCTTGAGTACCTGATGGTAGGTTAGGGCCTCCATTACTTTTAGATCTCAGGAATTGTGAGGATGCTGCGGGAGTTTTGATGTATCCTGTAGGAGTTTCTCCTGTCTTCTGGTAGATACGATGCTAAGATTAATTATTAGCCAGAGGCTTTGTGCAGGTAGGGGATAAGTCACCTCCACAGAGACCATACATAAAATGGCTTAGAAACTGTGCCATCCCTGTGTGCTTAATATTCCATGCTCACCATGCTCTCCAAACCTTTAATACCAAATCAAAGTGCTTGTTTAACCTGCATCTGCAGATCAGCTGTGGATCCTTTACAGCGGGACTCTCTGGATTCGACAGGAACTGGCACAGTGTAGATAGGTCTAACTGCAGCTATATTAGAGTTTAGACACCTGCAGCAAGGCTGGTTGTGATGAACACCTCATTGTTTTCTTGATCCTAGTCCACAAGAGTAATCTCAGCAAGGCTTAGACCAAGCTTTGTTATTTCTTTGCTGTTTTGAGCAAGCGCTTGTTTTACAGCTGAGGCACATAAGAGAAGATGCTGTTGCCTTCTTCCCCAGCCTTGTGTGGACCAGAAGCATTGGGCAGACCATGCTGCACCTTTGGGACTTGAAGGCAGTTGCCTGCGCTTGTGCTTAGCCTGAGTGCCTCAGTACTAGTAAAATGTAAATATTCACCCCCTTCCCAGTGCCCATCCACAGTTTCATCCATGCCATCTCCTTGCTGTCTGTTGACTGTACAGTCAGGCGAACATGCAGTGATGGGAGCTGCTCCACCTGAAAAATAGGTAAACGACAACAACAACAGCAAGTGTGGTGGTTTTGAAAGCTGTGCTGGCTGCAACTGAAAGGACAAGGCAGCTGCAGTATGTGATGACGGGTGGGGAAGGATGAAGCGGGCAGCAATACTTTTAGCAGGTTTTTCTGCAAAGACTTGGTGCTGTGAAGCCACAGACTCGATGCATGTTGGCGTTTGCACAATGCCATTAGGAAGTGCGCTGGTTTTTAAGACAGGTTGTTCTGATCTCTGGCTTCAGGTGTCATTAAATAGGACTTGTGCTTTGGTCAAGAAGAATGGGGGCTTCAGGTGGGTTTTTGTTTCCTTGCAAAACTGTCTTCCCAGCAGGGAATACAGGAGAATCAATGAGGATGGGAACTGCCACCCTAATTTAAGGATGTGAGCAAAGCAGGCTGGGCCATGAACTGTGCTGCATGCTGTCCGTGGTCCATGCTAGCCGAGCTCGAGTTGGTGACCTTTAAAGGCTTGGCATGTTCCCTTCAGCTACCAGTGGGTGACCTATCAAGGCAAAGAAAGAGGCGCCTGTGCCTGGGAAACTCCATCCTGTCGAGTCTCCCCATGCAGAGCCTAGCTCTCTTCCCGTTTCCCACAGATCACATGGGAAGAGGGAAGTCACCATGCCAGCACCCACTGTTTTGACGGCTATGAATCTCTGCTGCAGCTGCAAATTAACATCAGCTTCTCCATCTGACTTCCCTCCGCAGGGCCAAGGAGGACATTTTGTGCCAGAGGCAGCCTGGGACAAGGTGAGGCATGCACCTGGCTGACAGCTCCTGCCCCATTCAGAACCAGAAGTGAGAGGTGACTTTGTCCACAAGGTAAGACACCAGGCTGGTTAGTTGTCCTTGTGACAGCTCTTGCTGGTTTGCAGCTGGAGGGTCTGAAGGCTGGAGGTAAGAGTGCAAAAGACAGGCTGAAGTTTGGAGGGGAAGAAGAATTTTTCTCAGTCCTTGGTGTCCACACTCCGGGCAACATCACCCCATTGCGGGCAGTGAGTCTCTGTGCTGCCTCTGAGCTTCACCAGGGAAGCCACAGCCGAGCAGCACTGAAGGTGGTTTCTTACATCCAGAGGCCAGTCCCACGTACCCCACTGGGCCACACCACCTTCAGATCAGTGGAGACCTCCTGTCCCTTGGGCTGAGAATGAAACACTTTGATTCAGTGGTTACCTTCCCAAGAGCTAACAGGAAACATTTCTACCCAAAACTCTAAGATCTCTCTTCCACTGCTCAGATCAGAAACCCCTGCAAGTTTCCAACCCATTAACCTTTGAGGCAGGGCTAACGTGGGAGCTGCTCGCTGCAAATGCGGCACCAATTAGCCTGTTATGAGCTAAAGAACATTATTGGGATTCAAAGGCGTGAAGTTCATAGGCCACATACTGAGCTGTCTAATAACAGATGGAAATTTGGAATAGCTGCAGACTGCAACGAACGGTCCTGCACATTATGTATTTTAAAGTTGAGGTATCAGGAGCCTTTGCAGGAGGAGGGTTGACCCAGCGTGCAGAGCTGTGGGTTTCTGTGTGCCCAAGTGCAAGTTTCACCAGGTAGCGTAAAATACTCTTACACTGGAGGTTTTTCTGCTTTGTCAGGAGAGGAACACTGTGAACAGAGGACTTGGGAGACCAGGATCCAGCACTGTGGTCATAACTTGGCTTCTCTTCTCTTCAGCATGTATAATGTGTCCTGCCAAGTTGCACTGAGGAGGCACCTGAGGCTGGTTTAATGCATTCCCTTATAATGAGTTAAAACCATCCCTTGAGTTCACTTTAGTTTAGATGTGCTGCTTGGTCAATGCTCAGGCAGGACATCTTGGCCTGAATGTTTGAAAAGAATTGCACTTCCTCTGCTAGGGCCACATTTTCTTATTAGTTATCAAAATAAGTAGCCAGATTGTCAACAGAAGTCTGTATAGGGTGGGAAGGACTCTGATATGCTCTGAAAATGTGATCCAAAGGCTGTCATGGTTTGCAGTTCTCACCTTTGCCACACACTGTGCTCAAAATCTGTGCTTTGCTTTGGTGCCTAAATGAGATCTGAACTCTTTGGGTGACATGGACATCTCTGTGTGATTGTGTGTGTGTGCATGCATGCATCTGGCCAGGGTTGCAAAAATGTTGAGTCCTCACAAATTCAGCTGAAGTCAGGTGGAGCTGCGAGATAGTCATGCCTCTCAAGATGGTCATTTCCTCTTGTTTTCTTTCAAAAGACCAGAGAAAGATTTGTTTTCACATCTTAGCCAGAAGCCAGACTGCACACCCCAAGTCCTGCCAGGCTCTGCCAAGGCAGATGGTGCTGTTTGGCCTTCTGCAGTCACTTCCATTTTCATCAGCAGCTTTAGAAACATCTTTGTGCACAAGGATATAACTTTGCTTCATAACCTTGACTCCTGCCAGGAAAAGCCTCCTGGAGACAGTATTACATTACGTGACTGCTCTCTTGTCCATGGTGGGCTCTGCTGCTGGAAGGGGATGAGTCTGTCAGGCTGTGTATTCTGCTCCTTCTGCTGACCCAGAAGGTCTTGAGGAACGTTCAGCCCCCCCAGCTACGGATCCAACTAGCCAAAGTCAGTCCAATCATGGGTCTTTCCCTCCTGATCTTTCCGGATTTTTCCTGAACCTTTGGGTTTATGCTGCCCTGATATAAAGCCTAGCAACTCCTACTATAGAAGGCAGCAGAAAGGCTTCATCAACAGATGAATATGCATAAAATCTTCAGCAGAAATGGTACACTGTGGTAGGTATTATTCCGTACTTATGTGCACAGACATTCCCTTGGGATTAATTTCCCTTGCTTTTAGTCATATGAAAGTCAGCTATTGAATCTAAATGTTGCCCAGGCTCAGAGGATGAGCTGAGGTTTTACCCCTCTGCTTGAGCCACTGCTGGGCCACTTTACTGCTTCAGCCATGGGCTACATGGAGGTCTTCCTTGCAGCGTCCAAGCCGTGTGCTTCACCCACAGCTGGCTGCTTGCTTTGGTCTGAATTTGTCCATAAAAAAAGGATGCCCATAAAGGGAGGAAGAGGGCTTTTCTCTTTCAACCCGCTCACCCCTGGGATTGCCGCCTGTGCTGCTGAGCCCAAACAGCAGGCAAAGGTCACAGTCTCAGTCCTCAAATGTCTCAGAAGAGGAAGTGCTATACATGCTGAAACTGCCTCCTTGACAAAAAAGCAAGAAAAACACTGCAGCTGGTGTTTAAATAGCCTGACCTTGAGTAACACGGGCTTGCCAACTTTAAGAGAAAGGTAAATGCCATGTTTGGGGGTAGGAAGGCAATTGCGTGAGAGAACGGTTTGGCTCGAAGAAGAGATAAGGGGCAGATGCCCAACTACCTAGGAGAACCAGGTGTATCTCCACTCCACATGGTGACAGGACAGGTAATGGCGTGTAGGTGCCCTATAGAGCATGTATGTGCCCCATGTGTGCATTCCCAGGGCCTCTGGGACAGCTAGACTGGGGACTGATCTCCCAGCAGTAGTTGCAGCTACTGAGGCTGATCCTGGGGGTAGGTTCCTGAGGCTGACCTGGGGGTGAGACCAGCAGCCCACCCAGTACGGTGACAACCGTGAGCTGCAGCTTGTATTGGGCACTGATAAAATAACCTGGTCATGGGGAAGTGCTGTCCTGGCCGATGTTTGTCAATGCTGGGACTGAGGAACCTGTGGTTGGGGGCTGCATCCAGCCTGTGACTTCATTTCCTATGCCTTGCTGCCTCGTTAGGGCACCATGGCTTAAAGCATTCAAGTTGTAGATTGGCCCTGGACAACCTATGTGGTTTTCAGCACTATCCCAGCATGTCTTGCACCATCTGCCAAGCCCATATGCTCACAGTTTTGTCCAAGGGCGCTCAACACATGCCCTGGACACCACTCTGGTGGGTTGTGACACAGCCCTCACAAGGACGTTGAACTGAAAAGAAAAAGAATAATTTTGTTCTGTGCACAGAGGCATCAGGGGACCCAGAAGAGACTTGCAGCAAGCACAGTGCAGAGTGGACATGGTTAATCTATTCCAGGCAAACAGTATAGACAAGAACCCACAGCATTTAGCCTGAAGACCAGAAACTGCTTCCTGGAGAGGGTGACTTTGGCAGTACAGAGATAGTCCAAGTTAATTAGATCATTTGTAGCTTGTTCAAGGAGCGCAGAGGAGCTATTTGACCCTTTGTAACAAAAAAGTCCGCAGTCTTGTTTTACAAAGTAAAATGGGAAGCTCTAAGCCCTTGAGAAAGTACTGACGCTCAACAGATGTGACTGGCCATATGGATAATTGACCTGTAAGGCCCTCATTTGCAAAAAGAGGTTGAAACAGAGTAATTGGCTGGCCTGGCCTGCTTTTGTTTGGGGGTTTCTGTGTGTTGTCTTGCAATGGGAGCAGTGGGAGCAGTGACAGCGGGAAGGGCATTTCCCAGCAGGAGAATGGGAAGGGTCCCTGACTCCCTCTCCAGGAAGCAGCCACAATGACCCTGGCTTTCTGATTTAGATGTGGATATAGACCATACATGTGGCTATAAATGTACAGCTGGCCATGAGTTGCCTGGATAAAAAAACCTCCAAAGCTTGCATAAAAGGTCTTGGCGATCTTGGTGGACAGCAAGTTGGACATTAGCCAGCAGCGTGCTCTTGCAGTGATGAGCCCCAAAGAGCACTGTATTAACAAGAGCGCAGGTTGAGGGAAATGGTTATTTCCTTCTGTTCAATACTTGTGAGACACATCCAGCTACTGTGTCCTATTTTGGTCTCCCTGGCAAAAGATAGACGTTGACATAGTGGAACAAGCCCAGTGGAGGCTATTGAGACGGTCAGTGGGCTAGAGTACATGAGGTACAAGGAGAGGCTGAGAGAGCAGGGTTTGTTCAGCTGGCAGAAAGGTAGGGCAAGATGGTAGCTTACTGCTGTTTAGAGCTACCTAATGGGAGGGTGTAGAGAAGACAGAGAAGACTTGTCTTGGAAGCGGACACCAGAAGGGCAACATGCAGTGGGGACAAGATGTAACATGGGAAATTCCAATCACATGCAAAGAAAAAATTCTTCCCCATGAGGACGGTCAAACATGGAACCAAGGCACCAAGAGGTGGGGGAATCGCCATCCTTAGAGATATTCAAAACTCAGCTGGAGAAGGCCCTGAGCAAGCTGAGCTAACTAGCCCTGCTTTGAGCAGGAGATCTGCTTTGCTCTGATCCTGCTTTGGATCAGAGACGTCCAAAGGTACCTTCCAACCTAAAATGTTCAATGATTCTAAGACATGTGAATATATGTGTATATAGAAGGTATGTGTCAATAGACACCTCAGAAGTGATTACTATGTGATCTGAGATGCCTCCTGGAGTTACCCACAACACCATCACTGCACAGTGTTCCCTGATCCGTTGGTGAATGCAGGTTATGAGGGAGTGAGAAACCCACTGTAGTAACGGCTTCTGGGATGGCATCCCAAAATGAACAGTGAATTTCACTTCTTGTATCACTGCTTCCTTAATGCTCCTTTACAGTTTTTCATTAATCCCTTGATCGGACTAACCTAAAATCTGAAATGTTGTCGTGTCCCTCCTGGGCGTCTTTAACTGGGTCACCAACCTATTCAAGCATGAGTTCTTGTCTGGCATCATGGCTAAGGGATTTGGAGGCGGGGTGAGAGGGGAAGTGACCACCGTCTCCTTCTGTCCCCTCCAGCAGCAGCAGCAGGAGGAGCAAGCCTGGTTCTCCTGGAGTCACGCTCCACTCCTTTGCCAGAGCCTGGCTCCGGCTGTGGGATGTTTCATGTGGTTATTGGACATAACTGAGGTGTCTGTCCATAAATGTTCTGTTGGTTTTCTTGATATGCCTGGCTCAGCTTCCTTGTGGGGTCTGCAGTCAAAACGCTGCAGGACGGTGCTTTTCAACACTTTTCCTAATGCAAAGGAAATGATGAGCATAAGAAAAAAGTCAAGCTGAGATTGCAGACATCTCAGCAATGTCACTATTATTATATCACCGATAATGTCATTAAAGACTTCTAACTGTGAGAATAACCTGTCTTTTTCTGCCTTGCTCACTATATCTGCCAACACCTGCAAGAAATGAGGTGAGGATCTAGAGTAAAAATTGTTCCATTCCACACATCAGGGCTATCAAGGCCAATAAATGGTGCAGGAGTCCTGCGGGAGAGAAAGACTCTGTGCATGGACCACCTTGAATGTGTTACTTCCCAGGCTTCACACAACTGATGGTTGTGGATCACTGTCCTCTCACTTCTGCTTCATCTGTATCCATGAAATTGTTGGCTGGACTTGCTAATCCTTGGCCCTGAGATCAGGAAAAAAGTGGACTTCTCCTACCATGTTAGAAATGTAGCTTGCTGGGACCATATATCTCATAGAAAGGCATGGCTGGCAGATGAGTTTGAAGGTTTCTGGGCTGTCAAAGCGTGAGTGTAGTCAGCACTAGAAATTCCTTGGAAGGGTGTATGTCCTCCCTGGCTACAGAAATACGTATTTTCCCTTCCAAATAGAAATCTCATAACATTTTTGTCTGAGGTTGTGCCAAATCTGAGTGTTTCCAGACTCAAATGCGGACCCCAGGACCTAGCACTGCAGACTGGAACTGGTGTAATTCTTGCCAGTTTTAAAGCTGCTATTCCAAGCTGACAAGAACCGCGCTGGTTTCAGACGGTGGCTGCATGGATTTCTACAGGTAAAAGAAGGAGCAATGACCTCAGGCAGTCCAACCAGATTTAGGTCTACCCTTTGGTTGGATGGTTCCTTGGGCTGCCTGGCTGATGGGCAGTGAAGCTCACCAAAGGACAGTCCAACAGCCTGGAGGTAATGTGATTTGGGATTGGACCTGTAATGAGCTGCACCAGGGCCAGGAACTGCCAAGCTTATCCCAGTATTTGACTAGAAGCTATCAGAGACACTTTTGTAGAAGGCTTGAGCTCATCAAGTCCTCCGTCTGGATAACCTGGGATCCTGATTGCAAATCTACAAGTCTGGTTCCCTGGAAGAATGGACAAGTTGGTTTGTAAGGAGTTCATCACACCATCACATGAACTGGCAGTCAGGTTCCCAATGGAAATTTCTCTTGTCCAGTGGAAACATGTCCTTGCCTGTGCTCCTCCAGAGGTTCACTGAATGCAATGTGTTTTCCGTGAAATACTCAGTGTTCCACAGATCTGCACGTTCTGATGGGAAAAAATGTTTGTCTAGAAAATTCCCAAGCAGCTTGACTGGGTCTGCGTGGTGTGAAGCAGGCCTGGGAGTGGGGCGGTGTTGAGAAACATGACTGCGTCATGCTGTCCATCTCATCTCTTGGGTGTAACCTCATCCCAGACCTGATGAACCTGTCGCTCTTGGCTAAAGGCTCTGGCTTTCTGTCCTGACTCCCCCATCTCTGCTGAGCTTGTTTCCACAGATGTCTGCTATGGAGATAGCTTTATCTTGGTCTCCTAAAAAAATATAACTTTTGTGAGCACACTGCGTACGTATGGAAGAGAGGGCTGGCTTCATCTGTGACCTTCTCTACTTCAAATTCTCTTGAAGTGTTTGACCAACTTCCACCAGATTTCATGGAAGAAGAGTCATAGATATAAAGCTTTTACAAGTTTGCAGTCAACTTTTACCAGAGTGGGACCACGAGGCACAAATCCATGTGGAGTCACTGGGCACTATCAGCTCTGTTACATACCGAACTGCTCGTTCTTGCTCCCCTTCTCTTTCCGTCCCTGCAGGGTGAGTCTGAAGGGGCTAGGGAAGGTCCACAGTCTTTATCCATGGCTGGAAGAAGGAAGCTGCAGGGTTGTCTTTCTTTTGCCTCCTGTGTGGGATCCGTAGTAGCTCTCCCTGCCTGAGTGTCAGGCTGGGTCCCTTTTCTTTTCCCTCTGGACGTTCAGCAGAGCAGAGAAGAGACTTGGTGATAACTGCCCATGAAGCTCCCCTCCAGATCCTGCACTGGCCTCCAAAGCCCTCTGAGGTTCTGCAGCTTTACAAAAGGAGAGGACATTTATGTTTCACATTAATGAAGCACTCCTGGCTTAGCTAGCCAGAAGCCTATGCTGTGGAAACAACAAACATTCCTGCTTGAAAATTCATGCGCTCCTCAAGGGATTGCAGGGATGCTCCAGGAGTAACCAGCTCACACATTTGAAAGTCATAACTCAGTCCTTCCTCCTTCTTCTCACCACAAATATGGCATTTATCTGAAGTCTTAGGCTCATTTGCCTCTTCTGCATAAAGCACCAAACTGGAGGTTTACAAGATTCGAGGGATTCTGGTGTGTATGTGACATGATAAAACCTGAGTTTCTCTAGCTGAGCAACTGCAAGGGTGGGCTTTAGGAAGGATGCCAAAGATCAGGACACTCCTGATGGCAAGGTGTGAGCTGGCAATGTTCCCTTGTCCTAGAAGAATCTCAGGTGGATAAAAGGCATCAACACAGAAATGACATGATCTCTGGCATCTGATAAAAAACTTTAAATTCTGGCATCCAGACTCTGTCCTGGTTGTAAAATGGCCACAGTTACCACCAAAAGTAAGAGCCATGTGTTGTCCGCACCCGTACAGGAGGTCTGGAACAAGCTCCAGGACTCACCTCCCTCAAGGGTGCCAAAGTCATTTGAGGATGAGTCCATAGGGTGGCTCCACTCTGCTGGTGTATGTGGGCTGATCCGTGACTCTGCTGCCAACTCTGCCCCTAGAGTCCTGCAGGAAAGAAGGATTTTGTAACGGAGTAGCAAGTCCCTGTGCAGACAGCCAGGGATATCTTTGGAGAACATCCTGCTGCTGCCGAGCCAGCTCTGCACCTGCTCCTTTTTGCTGCTGGAGGCAGCAAACTCCAGCCTTGTGGGACCACGGGCTTTTGTCTCCTTGTTTGTTTTGCTTTGCGGCTCCATGTTCGATGCTGTGCTATGCAGACTGTACTGCCCGCTGACCCTGCTCTTCTGGAGACACAACACATCTGCTCCTCCTGGTTTTGAATAGGAGTCCCCTCCCCAACATCAAAATACGAAGCTTCCTGACAGTGCCAAAGAGGCTTTCACAACCTTTTGCATGAGAGTGGTGAATGTGGGGAAAGATGGTGATGTCAAGCATGGTTGCTACAGCAACCCAATGTCAGGGTGTGTGCACCCTTTCCAAGAATGCAGTTGTGGTGCAGACCTGACACGGAGTCAGAGCTGGAGTCCTCAGACGAGCTGGGTGAGATCCAGATGGTGCTGGGGCTGTTTGGAGACAGTCACGGAGGTGACTCCCTCCAGTGCACTGCTGTGGACATGGGGAAAGGATTTCCAGAGAAGAGCTGAGCATGCTGGGTAGCGGCTGGATCTCTGCAACGGCCCAGCCTTGTCCTGGAGAACGAAACATGGGGATCAGCACAATTTTAAACCAGACAAAGCAGGGGGAGGAGAAGTGTAGGAAAGAGCCAGAAAGGTATTTGAGGGGGACAATGGGAATCCATGAAGGACAGTATGATTAAAGGCCCGATGCTGCTGATACATGCCACCTCTGGGAGTGGCCACCAACTAACCTACGTGTCAGTGGCATTTGACCATCAAGCATTCAGTTGCTTGCTGAGTTGGTTTGATCAGACAAGGAGACCCAATGGTGAAGGGAAGGCAACAGGCTGCTCTTGCATCCCTGACCCACGTCTAATGCAGAATGGAGACCCCTATCTGATTAGAAGAGCTTTAATTAAAAAAAGGTGAAGGAGAAGCAGGGTTGCCCAGCATGGTGTCACTGAGCTGGTTAGTGGGGTTGCAGCAGCTTACCACAGGATGGACCCTGGCTCTAAGCAGGTGAGGGATGCTGGCTTATCTCTGTCTCGGGGCTAATGGAGAGGATCCCAGCGGGGAGGGCAGAGAGGGACCATGGAGCAGCAGAGACTGGTGTGCTCTTCTCCTGGCAGGTTTGAACTTCCAGGTGTAGAGCGTGGTGGGCATGGGGAAGCCAGCACATGACGATCGATAGCGTGGTTAGAACACCCTCTACGATCTCCTTGCTGGATTCCTCAGCGACAGGTCTGCAGAAAGGTAGTGCGTTGTATTGCTGTGGCCGACAGAGCTCACAAGAGCCGTTCGGCTTGGTTTTGGTTCTTCTAGCTGCTAGCTGGGACCTGTGGGGACCTGGCTGCAGGGCTCAGTCCGTCAGACAGGACAAAGCCTGGCTCAGTCTTGGCTCTGTGTTGGCTCAGGCTAGCGGTAAGAGGGTGATCACTGTCCTGCCTTGTCAGGGCAGGAGTCTGGGAAGCCCAAGGGACAAATCTTTATGCTTCAGGCCCTCACCTCACTCTCTTCTCTCATACATCACCCTGGTTGCCTTCCTGCTTTCTCCCCATATGCCAGACACAGGAGGTTGCCTTGATCACTAGACCCAAAGTGGGAGGGAGGCAGTGACGCTGTGGCCCCATTATTAGCAGGGATCAATGCTCATGGGATCCCTTCTGGGCAACAGATCCCTTTTCTGTCACACGGCTGGACGTGCTGGCACGCTCCTAATGTGTCCCAACACGCACCTCTCACCTACCTGGTCGTATGAGCCAGTGTGTGGCTCTCAGATGCCCACGCTATAAAAAATGGCCATTGCTTAGGCTGTGTTGACCTTAGACGGAGATCACCTCAGCCTTGTTCCTCACCTTCACCCTTACCCATTGCCATGCAGGTCGTCTCCCTCCACTGCAGCAGACCCTTTGGGGAACAGATTTAGCTCCCTAATCTGGCAGAGAACACTATCTCACTGTCCAGAGGCAAAGAGGCCAGGGGGAAACAAAGAACCCCCTTCTAAGGCAGGGAGCCACCAATTTAACTCACCACGTCTGCTGGACTTAGCCCTTAGTCTGAAAAGGTGTCAAAATGTTTTCTTGCATATGAGGAAGACCCAGGCATGCCACTTACACCCTTGCATGGTTCAAACACATCTCCAGGCTCCCCACTGGATAGCAGCCCAGAGGCACTTTGTCTTGATTCACTAACACTCTCTGATGCATGGGATTTACTAAAAAATAAGCATATATATCAAATTACCTGTGTACAGCAAGGAGAGCGTTTGGCACTTTATTGCTACCCGAACTTGCAGCTTGATTCTGTGAAACAAGGGTGTATGTTGAACGAGGTGTGTGCCAAAAGATTGGTCAACAGGCCTGTCAAGTGGTCTTGATTTTGAGTCCCCCTTTCCCAGAGGAAAAACTCCAAAGAAGTCCTCTGCCTTCCAAACACACAAAGACAACAGACTGAGAGGGCTTTCTCCGAGTGCCTCCAGACCGATAACCACTAGCCAGATATTCTTCTTCTTTTTAAAGACATAAAAACATACCATGCAGGCAATCGAGCCGATGTTTCTTGGTGAGCAAGGATAATTAGACCGTCATAACTATATGCCGCGAAGAGCTCTTGCTACTATAAAGGTCAAATGCAAGACGCTTCCTGCTACTTTTGCTGACACGTGGCTGCCATTTAGTGATTCATAATCTCTACACATGGCTTGGCAAACAGAGGAGACTTTTTTTTTTTTTATAGGAGCTGTTTTCCACTTGTGCAAACACAACAAAGCATTTAAAGGACCCTGCTTTGATCCATCTACGCGACCAGCAAGTTTCAGCAGAAGGTAACTAAGACAAGTAGGACCGTGGTCTGTAGGCTGAACTATGCACAAGAGAGAGCTGATCCTCCACGAGCTTTTAGGGGGTCTTTAAGCTGAAAAAAGTTTAAAGCTACACCTATTTTTGCATTTTTTTTTCTTCTGTATATCACACTGCCCTGTGCAACTGCATAAACACCGATATGACTGAGCAGCAGAGGGGGAAAACGGTTGCTGGGAGATAAGAAAACCTGACAGTGTTTGGATAGGACTGTAGTGGGCTGTGGTCTTCTGGTCCACAGGCTGTGCTTGTGAGATGGACTCTAATGGGATTAATTTCATTATCTGGACAGGAATAGGAAAAAATTGTACATGAATTAAGCGCCTTTCCATGTTGGGTCTGTTCTGTGGTTTGCGCAACGCCTCGGTAGCAGGAATATCACAGCAGCCTCGAAGTACAGCGGCAATTGCAAAAAGTGAAAAAGACCTTTCACGTTTAGGAAGACAATTGGGCTGAATGTGATTGTTTCATCAAACAGGTGTTCTTATTTTTGAAGATTTATGTTTAAGTTGTGTAGGATCACAGTTAGTTTATTCAAGACAACTTTTCTCCATCTGTGTGGAATTTATCTGCAAGATTCAGACAAACCTGGAGCATCAAGACTTGGAGAGCTGCTGGGTATTTGGATATTTGGCCTGAACGCAGAGAAGAGGAATGACTTTTTTAACACACTCTCACCATTTCTCAGACCGCATTAGAAATCTGCCTCATCTCCTATTTTAATTTGTTTTAATGACCTGATAAGAAGTTTCCAATAAGAGCTGGATTGGGACGTATGACCCGGGATGTGTATCTGTGAGCAAGTAATTCCATGAAGAATCATCTTTTTTTTTTTCCTTTGATAGTTGGCCCATTTAATTTCCTTTTGGTAACCTTTTTTTTTGTGTGTGTGTGTTCATGGGAAGTTTGGAGAAATGGTTGGAATTCTGTCATTTGAGTGAGTTCATCATGCAGCCACTTCAGTGTTTGCATTACAGCCCCAGCTGAGGTTTCCACTGTGCTGGGCACCATTTCGATGTGCAGCAAGAGTCACTCCTTGCATGGGGAGCTGACAGCTGAAGGAAAGAGAAGAGAAAAAGGTGGCTAGGGAAGGGAAATCAGGAGCGAGCAGCCGAGTGGGAGGCTTGCAGTCCATGGTCCCACTGACTGAGTCAGAGTGCTGATGTCATTTATTAAGGCTGTTTTCTGGTGAGGAAGAGACTCAGCACCACACAGGTCACCAGCTACTGCTGGCACACTCAGGAGTCATGAATCACTAATGCTGTCTGTTGAGCTGAGTCACTTGCATGGACAGAGACCTTTTCACAGAAAATGTTCCTCGGTGAACGAAAAAAACCCGACCAATTCAGTAAAAAAAAGCCAGGTTCCTTTTTGGTATCCTTTGTCAGACGAAAGGAGCGTTTTGCTCAGTTGAATATCGCCTCCTTCGGAAGGCTCCGGTCCGTGGTGGTGTCCGGGTGCAGAGTGACCGGCGGTTTCCAGCCGGCAGAACAAAGGCAGGGGATTGTGTTTGCAGGCTGTTTGTTCAGCGTCCCAGTAACAGGACATCGGGCACCTGGATAATTTGGCAGGCAAAACTTGAATTGCATTTTCCTTTCTCTTCTCTTCTGAATCCTAAAGCAACTGGGGGCGGGGGGGTAAAGGAAGTTTGAATCTTTTTTTTTCTTCTTTACAAAAAAGCAAATTCTTTGAGGGTGAAAGAAAATTGTCATAAGGCCAAATTATCACCTGCTCACTTAAAAAAACACTTGAATATTGGCTGAGAGGAGATATCTGAAAGCAGAATGTGGCCCTAGATACCGAAGGAGCACATGAAGGAGGCCTGGAAAATTCTGTGTGCCAGGACGGGGTGGCAAGGGAACGACCGTCCTGTGTCTCCACCAGAACAAGAAAATGAAGCTACTGGGGTATGGGCTCCAGGCAAACCACGCAATGGGTAGCTGAGCTGTAACCTTCTTGCTGAAGGATGCTGTGGATACAAGAAGGTTCAAGAGCTGAACGGACAAGTACGTGGATGAGAGATCTGCCGGGATTTACTAAGCGTACAAATCCCGTCAGGCCTAAGAGATGCCCTGAGCTGAATATAAAGGAGGCAGGGAGAGTGTTGGGGGAGAAGTATCGTGTGTGTTTGACCCATCCTTGAGTGCCTGCTCGTGGCCACTGGTTTTATCTATTTTTTTTCATCTTATTCCCTTGAAACAGCAGGAAGCAAAATGAGCTTAGCCACCAAAGCCACCTCACCTTGCGGCGTGTGATCCGAGTTGGGAACAGCATCCTTGGTCACATGCAGCAGGAACGTGTTCTCCACCGGTGCCTGTGTAGGTAATCTCAGGTTTTGAGGTGCCCTGAATTCTGCCGGAGAGCACCTTATGAGGATGCTCAGTTTTGTCTTCCATTTTCTTTTCCAAGTCCCTTCCCACCTATATCTGTACCCACCAAAACAACTTCCCAAGCCGGACAGACCCTGGGCCAGAGCAGTGCGGCTATTTTTACAGCCTTAATGTGTCCCAACAACACCGGGCAGCCAGCCTAGCATTTCGCCTGAGATTTTGATGGCTTGCTATTACCAGTTCCCTTCTTCCGTTTCTCTCCCAGCAACACTGGGTAATTTTACCAGTTTTTGTTAAAGTCTTGTTTTGCCCTTCCTTTGGGGATTAGGTGGAGGGACCTGTTTCCACAAAAGTGATCTGGGTGCCAGATCCCTGCTAGTGCCTGTCACCAGCTGTAGTGTGCTGCTACCTTTCTCCTTCCCCACCTCAGAGCCCAGCGAACACATTCTGTCCTTTTGCGATTATATCCCAGAGATCTGAATGTCACAGCAGGCTGCATGGTTTAACACAGGAAACATTTGTGCCTGCTATTTAAGAGAAATAAGTTGCTCATGTTTCCCTGGGAACCAGCCCGTCAGTCGAGCTTGCTTGACTCCCCTGTTATTAAAATAAAATGTGAAAGAGTAAATGGATACGTTGCAAGTTGTGGAAGGGTAAAATGCTGTCTGGATATGTTTCGTATCCAAAATACGTGACCTTATGTAAAGAAGGAGCTAAACTCGAGTGCTTTTTCACAAAATTTAGAGGGATCGTTACTCTTTTGCACTACTTTTGCTAGCAGTGCTGTATCTTCACGCACAGAACTTGGAGGCTGGCTGTAAAAAAACCCTTGTGGCTCAGCAGTTGTCGTATTATGTCTGTGTGCAGGTTATACACAATACTTGCTCCCTGGGTCCCTTGGCACTAGTTTCCTCTGCTGCTTGTGGGTGTACCGAGGCTGTGATCTCTATTATACTTCTTAGCTTATGTCTTCAGAGCTTTTGTCTTCACCCCAGGAGTGCCTTTGCTTCTCGTTTTGTGCAGGTTATATGAGGGCTTATCTTTAAGACCTGCAACTTTTAAAGACTGCAGGTTATCTGTGGGGCAAGCTATTTTTAGCAAACGCAGTACCAGGATGTCTCATAGCACTTGGCAGCGTACACGTGCGGAAGACAAAGGCAGCCTCTGTACGGCATGGCTCGCGAACTCGGCACCGTCAGGAGCTGAGAGACAGGCACGGACAGACAGCGGGGCACAGCGAAACAACGGGGCTGTTTTGGTCAGCGAGAACGGCTGCAGGCTGCGAGCAGGCACCTGCGGGCATCGCCGTGCCCGGAGCGGAGGCAGAGGAGGGGAGGCAGGGGCTGCCGAGACCGGGATGGAGACGGTGGGGGGGGCTGGAGGTCTCTCGGGATGATCCACTGGCCTTTGCAGGTATCAGCCCTTGGCCTGTAACAACTAAACCATCAGGGTGCTATCAGCATTGTTCTCATCCTAAGGTCAGAACACAGCACTAGAGCAGCTACTAGGAAGAAAATGAACTAAGCTGAAACCAGGACAGGGGGGACATCCAAAAGAGCGAGACATTGGCTGGAAGAGAGGTGCATTGGCTGGAAGTGCTGCTGTCACCTGGCCAGTGCTAGAGACCGACAACAAGACTCGTAGGACTAGTTTGCAGTTTTCCACCGTTCCCACCGCAGTTGCCATTACTTGCGCTTTCCTCTGTTACCTGCTGCGAGATAAGGCAGGAGCTGCGCCGCTATCATCGGCAAAGCCTCCTCCCAGATTTCCACAGTCAACCCTGTTCCTTTGTACCTGCCAAATTTTCGCTTCCTGGATTCTTTGTGTTCAGAACAGTTTAAGTGAGTGCAGTTTCACGCAACCTAGGCTGAATTGGCAACAAAGTGGAGTAAAGGTCCATAACTGCTTTCATAAGAAGGTGAGCTAGGACTTTCCTGGGATAACTTTAGAAGGACATGCTAGAGGTGTACAAAATAGCGAGAGACTTGCAGCTGTTCACTGCCTCTTCTGAGGCATCGAATGAAGACAGCAAGCTCCAAGCAAATCAAAGGATGTGTCACAGATACGGTTCCTTGGTGGAAATCCTTGCTGCAGGGTGTTGGGGTTGTCAATATTTACATGGGGAGAGCAGACAAGCTCATGAAAACAAAATCCAAAGAAGGTTACCAAATACAGAGAAACCATGTCGATCTCATGAAGTCCTTGAGCAGAAAATAACCGGGAGCTGAGAGGGGTGAGTCTTGTTCGTCCACTTGTGGAGGCAGCATACTGGCCTAGACAGATCTTTATTCTCACCCGGGACAGTCATTCTGACATTCTTTGTCAGCCCCATTTTTCTGCCTCTCTATTTTTTTCGCCTTTTTTCAAAGGCATCTGCTTTGTGGTGTGCCTGGGGTACTGCTGTCCTTCCTGTTGTCTCCTGTAGATGACTTTCTCCAGGCTTTTTGAGAGATGTAGCAAGGTGCAAGGGAAAAGAGTGAGTAATAAAAGCATGAAATGCCAAAGCCGGGATCTATGCATTAATAGTCTCGCTCACCTGATGATGGTGGGGACTGAAGGCGCAAGAAGGATCTGTCTCGTGTGTGCTTTCTCTCTCCAGGACGGACAGACAACGGCCTTGGCCGTACCGACTCAGCTCGTTGCCACCATATATCCCAGAGAGTCTTGCAGCACTTACGTAGCCCACGTAAGGCATAGCAGTCGTCCAAGCTCCTTCCCGAACGAGCCAGATGTTGTGTACAAGGAGGCACTGGGAGGTATCCGGGCTGTGGGACAGCAGAGCCCCTGGCCAGCACACAGATGTGTGTTTCTGTGGGCAGGGGTGTGTGTAGGAGACAGTCCTGTCTTTTAACCTGCTTTCCGCCGGCGCTCCAGGGCAAGTTATTTCCAATTTTCCTAATCCAAATGAAACCAAAGGGGTACTTTAGCTATGAGAACTCAGAAATGGAACCAAGAAGGTTTTTTAAATTTAGCAGAGAGAAGGTTGCGGTGAGAAGTATTTGGGACTTGAAGCTTGACAGATACAAGCTAGAAATAGTGATACATTTCAAGCATTCAGGGTGCATGCTCGCTACCAAAATTTATCAAAGATTGCGATGGATCTTCCACACGTAGCCATTGTTGAGATTGGAAACTTTTCTCAGCAGCTATATCTTTCCAGGAATCCATGTCGGAAAGTGTTAAAGCACTCAGGATATTGGAAGAAATTATTGTTTGGGCTGTATTCTGGAATTCACTTTCCTAGAAGGGAATAAGGAAGAAAAAACCTGTGAGGGGAATTTCAGGAGTTCTCCTCACCTGGGCTTGTTTTTTTGGTTGTTTTTTTTTTTTCTAACCATAAAGGTGAGCTGGATGGTTCTGTGTCTAGATTGTTTATCGTCACTGGGAAATATTTATGATAGATCTCCTTGTCACTTGTCAAATGATGACTGAATAGCAAACGTCATTTATTACTCATTCCTATGAATTGCTGCAGCTACGCTGGAATGACTGGAAGGTCACAAGGCTTTTTAGCAAAGGGCAGACTCTCTGAAGTGACTTTTGAAACCGCCTGTAGCCTGAATATACTTTCAAAGGGAGGCTGCTGGCCTTTCAGATTCCCTTTGTAGTCTTGGTAAAACCTTTTATTGACTTATTGTCAGGGGATTGTGAGGAAAAGGGGAAAAAACATTGACAAGAAGCGATACCGCTTGATCTTTACCCTTCCCCGTTGTGTTCATGATCAGTAGCGTTGCTTCAGATAAAACTTCTAGTGGGATTTTTTATTTATGTTAGAATGTTTCTCCCTCCTGCGCCGGACGTGGTTTTGCTTTTTCTCCTGGGAATGTATGTTTTTGTTTGACTATTCAAGTGTTCCTCAAGTGGGTGAATGAATCAGGGAAATTCCGTATTACGTACGGATGGAAAGACAATAAAGCATTATATCTGAGCCCTCGTGGTAAGTTTGCTTTGCAGGTAGAACGGGTTAGTCTCTCTCTAGTAAACAAGCAGTGCAGAGGATGGAAAAGTCAGCTGGGCTGTTTGGAGTTGTGGTAATGTAATTATTTAACACAGGTATTTCCAGACCGTACTGGGTGTATTGCTTGGGGGAACACAAGCGGCTCTGCCGTCGCGCGTTACCCAGCCCGGAGCAGGAGCCAAAATCAGCGCCCAGGTGCCCTTACGATAACAATTCCTGGGTTAGAAAATGGGAAAGCCCCTGTTCTAAGTGTACATATTTTGCGTTTGCTTTTGAGTTATATTTTAACTTGACAAGGGTCCTGGTAGATGTCAGGGTGCGAGTGGATCCCCCAACGCTTTGAGCGCGTGCCGAAGTTCTGACACGCAACGAGGCCTTTTGACTGTAGACGGGCTCTTAACGCCAACTCCGAATCTTAGCAAGAGTGGGCCATCTCTAAAGCATAGCATGCCCTGTGGCTTGTGTCAGACGGCTTTGCACTGAAGGATTGCTGACTTCCAAGTGGAGAATGGCATTTTTACCGGTATTTTTAAATCTGAGGGTGAAAAGCGCTGTGTGAGAACGGTAAGAGGCAAAGCCTTTTCATAGTGAATGTCAGGAATGCGGTGTTTTGGAGCACGGAGGGGTACTGGATGCTGCCTATTTTTCATCTCCACTCCTGCTCTCTTTTCCAGGCAGCTGGATCTTTATTTTCCTAAAAAAAGCTTCATGCCAGGCTTGATCCTCATCTCGCCTGACAGTTCTAGGAATGGGGCATTATGTTTGTCAATAGGAATCTAGAGGACAATCGCTTAATGGCTTCAAATCATTATTTTGCTTGGCAGAAAAACAAAAGGATCAATCCATCTATATAGGTCCCCTTGACAAGACTTCAAACACTGGCAAACCCAGACGTACAGCTTAATACAGTGTCCAGGTCCCCTTCCACCCGCCTCGTGCCCACCATGAGCTCTCTGGATGAGTTTACTAGACTCCCTTCCCCATCTGAGTGTGTGTGTGTGTGCTGAAGGATGCGAGGCCTGAGCTATTTCTGTCTGCCCCTGGGAGATCTTGCAGGAGTGCAAAAAAACCCAACCACCCTCCCAGAAAGAGACTTTCCAGGCAATAACACCCTTTTCTTCTTTCTTCGTGCCGATTATGTCTCTGGCTTCCAGCTCTTGGCGGTCTTCTCAGGTGCGTGGCACAAGGAGGTCTTTCTTCCTGGCTTGTGGGTTACACTCTCTGGACTTGTATCATTCACTTTGCATTTCATCCATAAACCTGTGGTTCATGGGTTCTTCCCAGGGAAGGTGCTCTATTTACTTTGAAGGCCAACTGTTCACAGACCACAAGCTAAGAAAGCAAATGTCAGAGGCATAAAAAGTGCTTATTTTAGGATTTCATCAAATTTCTTTGGAACTACTGTCAGAGTGCAGCACTGACGTCAGCCGTTATCTGTCAATTTCTCTTTCTTAATGCATCAGACACTGTATTAAATATGTGCTTGCAATGCAGTTTAGCTTTATTTTCCCACAGGTAATTGCATTTCTATGTACCCTCAAAATGTCTTGTAAGCGTGCCTAGGGCTTTTGAGCTGGCTGGGCTCTGTTGCCAAATTTAAACTGGAGAAAGAGGGTAGAGCCCAGGGGACCCCAGCTACTCAGAGCTTTCTAGATTTAGTTCAAATCCTTCAAATTGCAGCCAAGCGAGCTGAGAGCTTGTGCAGTCCTGGAGAACGGTTGTTTATTTGCTATGGAGGAAATAGAAGTGCCATTCAGTAGGAATTGGCTCACCAGCTTTCCCAGCTGCTGGATGACTAGCATCTCTCATGGGTCAGCTTCTCTGTGGGAACAGGGAGCACCAGTCTGTTCCTCACTGTGGCTCCTCTTTGGCTAGAAGGAGACGTGGCCTGGATTAGAGGCACCTCCAGGGGCAGGTGTTGCTCTCCGAGATGCTGAGGACTACGGGCAGGAAATCCTGGCTTCCTCTCCATCCCCTCCAGATAAGTAGCTCCAAGCTGGACCATCAAACTGACCCTATTTCCTCATCATCTCGGACTCTGTCCGGTCTGGTGGGAAAGGCTGCTCTTTCCAGCCAGCATAACCAACCTCATCAATTCCTCTTTCCAGATAGAGCTGTTCAAAACAGGGATATGGCTCGTTTCTCTTGAAGTCCTTTAATTTGCAAAGCTCTGCTTCCATCTGTAGGCTCGGTGGAGACCCTATGCCGAGGCTGCGGAGCACGTGTGTGAGGGCAGAGCTGCTGCCCCTTCTCCATTAGCACCCCACCATGCCCAGCCTGGCCCAGCAACGCTGACTGGCTCCTGTGGTGTGCTGGACGGGGACAGCCATCCTTACGGCTTGCAGGCTCAGAAACCACGTTTCAAACACAGCGTGTGGCCATCGGCTGCCTGCTGTCCTATACTGGTTGTCAAATACTACAGCATCTGGCCACGTCGAGGTGCTTTGAAGGTATCGATCGCTGCGGTGACAGCAGCACTAAAAGGCAGTCGGAAGAGCGCAAGGTCTGGAAGAAAATGGCCTGCAAACGCTGTATATAAGAAATGGAAAAGTTTGCACAGTTATTACTTAATATCTGGTTGAACCCAGGAAACCCAAGCCCCCCGTTATTCTTGCTGTTTTCTCCAGATGTTTCAGCTGGCTAAGCAACCTCACCCCAGCTGTGCAGGTGCAAACGTCTGGCAGGCAGCTGAGCATGTTTCATAAAACCTTAAAACCCTTGCAGGCAATTTGCAGCCACGGCTGTGCTCATCCAAGGCGTAGTCTTTTCACCAGGCTTCTTCTCCAGGTATCCAAAAGCAATTTTGGCCAGCGTTTAAGGGCAGGGCTGGGGGTCGTCAGAGTGTTTCAGCTCCAGTGGTGGATCCTCACCCCGTGCCTTACGCACCGCTCGTTCTTGGCTGCAGACTTTTTTTGGAAAGAGACTTTAATTTAATAAAATGTGCTGTTTACAGGGCTGCTGCTTGGCGACAAGGCTTTTACCCTTCAGCTGCGTTGAAGGCGTTGAATTGAGAAGCTGGGAGAGCCCTGTCCCCTCTGCTTCAGGGCTCTGAACGCCGTCTCCTGGCTTGTTATGCCGCAGTGGGGTGGGTTATTTTTTGCTTTCCCTTACCTTCGGGAGAGGTCAGCATGGTGGAGCCTTTATGCCCAGAAGTATTTAAGAGTATATATCCCATGCCAGCCTGGGTGGCTTGCCTGAAGGGCACTGGGGGCTAACGCTGGGATCCCTGGTGCTGTCCTCAGGGCAGTGATGGTGCCCCAGTACTGGGCACTGGTGAGGCCGCACCTCGAATGCTGTGTTCAGTGTTGGGCCCCTCACGACAAGAAGGACGCTGAGGGGCTGGAGCGTGTCCAGAGAAGGGCAACGGAGCTGGGGAAGGGCCTGGGGAACAAGTCTGGTGAGGAGCGGCTGAGGGAGCTGGGGCTGTTCAGCCTGGGGAAGAGGAGGCTGAGGGGAGACCTGATCGCTCTCTGCAACCCCCTGACAGGAGGGTGCAGTGAGGGGGTGTTGGTCTCTTCTCCCCAGTAACCAGCGATAGGATGAGAGGAAATGGCCTGAAGTTGTGCCAGGGGAGGTTTAGATTGGGTATTAGGAAAAATGTCTTTCCTGCAAGAGTGGTGAGGCATTGGCACAGGCTGCCCAGGGAGGTGGTGGAGTCCCCATCCCTGGAGGGGTTCAAAAAGTGTGCGGATGTGGCACTCTGGGACATGGTTTAGTAGGCATGGTGGTGTTGGGTTGAGGGTTGGACTGGATGATCCCAGAGGTCTTTTCCAACCTTAACGATTCTGTGATTCTGAAGGAGGAGAGGAGGATTTATGAACGCCGAGGCTCTGCTGTGTCGGTGGGTTTGAGGTTTCCTCGCCCCGGGCAGGCTGCCGGCTGGCCGCGGGGGAAGACACCCCGCAGGCCGCGGGCGGAGAGGCGGAGGAGGAGGGAGAGGAGGAGGAGGAGGANGGACGGACCCTGCCGTCCAGCCCCTGCGGCCGGCTTCGCCCCATCGCCCGGTCGAGGTGCTAGCCCTGGGCCCCGGAGAAACCCCGGCCGCCGCCACGCCGTTCCCGTTTTTTGGGGAAGGGCTGTGGGGGGAAAAAAGGACCACCGCCTCACCCTGGTGCGTGCGGTTTTTTCTTGGGATTTTGGGGGGGTTTGGGGTGTGTTGGGTTTTTTTTTTGGTTTTTTTTTGGTTTTGTTTTTTTGCCTTCCTTCCCCTCCCTCCGTGTGTTTATGTCAGCGTATCGCCTGCACGCGACGTGCCTCCGCGCGCGCCTCCGCTTTCCCTGCCTCGGCGTTTCAGGTGGCGACATGAAGAATAGAAGCTTTCGGGGGGGAAAGTCACCCTAACCTGACGCGTGAGGCGGGATGGAAATTAGGAGAGCCGTGAAGACTCGCAGCTCGTGTGCGCTTCGGGTGTCGCTGGTTTGCACAAAGCTGTGACAATAACTGGGGGCTTGGCAGTTCCTACGGATCTCGTGTTTGCGGTCGCATCCATTGACTTCTGCAGAATTGCTCCGTCTTTGAAATCGCAGGGGTGGATGAGGGATTAGTCCCGGATGCGCGGTAGCCGAATGCACAAAGCCAATCGTCGGTTACCGAACCTGACCTCAAAACAAAGCTTTTTGGCGATTTACATCCTCGGCCCCAGGAGTACAGCAGCTCCGCTTCATCCTTGCTCTCTGATCGCCCCTAAAAATCCTTTACGTGGTGTACAGGCACTCTGTTTCAAATCCAGTGCTGGGACCAGCTGTAATTGCCCCGGTATATTAGATGTAAACACAAGCTTTACGTAAAAGTGAAACCATATGTATCGGCTAATGCGCGTCCACTCTGTGATCCTGCCCAAATAGAGTCGAGTCCAGAGCTCTGTCCTTAGCTCACCCTGTTGATCCACTTTTCCCTTAGCCTGTACGACACAGTCCTCTTCCCGGAGTTAACAGACTGGTTTAGTGGAGGACGACAAGTCAGCCTAGGAGCGTTTCTGCGCGTTGTGCAAGAATGCTGTATGTTTTCAGTCTTTTACAAATGTTGTTTTATTGACTTAGTGATAACATTTTGCTCTCCTAGGTCCTTTTCCCTTTCCAGATTGTTAGCCCAGCACTTACTAATCTTTTATGGCACTGCTGTGGGACAGATGTACGGTGTTTTTCTGCGAGTAGCAAGGTCCGTAGTTTCAGCTGGCTTTGCCTCTAAAAAAGACGGTACTGTCTTTCCCTCGTACCCCGGCTGTGGCGTGGGGAGCTGGACTGGGAAACAGATTCGGATGACTACTGAGCTGGCAAAAAAATGATGGTCTTAGGTCTGACTCAGTGCCTGGATCCAGATCATCGTGTAGCTGCTCAAATGTTTACCTGGGCATCTTTGGGTTTAGAGGAGCAACTCGCTGCTGTTATGGCCAAACTGTATGTGGAAATAGGCATGGAGGTCTGGGTCTTTAAGTCCTGAAAACGCCAGCTGATGCTGGGCGCCGTGATCGTTTATCCTTCTCAAGCCTTTGGCTCAGCAGAGCAGCTGCTCTCGAGCTGTACCGTTTTGTGCCACGCTGTCTTGAAACGGCAGGGTGTGTGGCTGGAACACCACGAACACACCGCACGTGTCCTAGGAGCCCCTGTCCCCGTCTTCGCTGTTGCTGAAGGCACTCCTGGATAGCCCTCTCTGTTTTTCACCTGAAGGGCTTTCTCTCTGTTGTCTTTTCCACCAAAATGTGCCCGAGTGCTGTCACAAGTTAACTGTGCTGTCCCTAAAACACAGACTTTTCCTGGGATGGGGGGATCTCAGTTGACTCAGCGGGGATGGAGAGGTTGAGGTAGAGTTTGGAAAGCGCTGTCACATTGCTAACTTTCCTCCCAAGGAGAAGGACACCTAGGGTTTATGGGATCCCTGCAGGACCCCTTGGTCTGAAAGGTGTGATGGTGCTCTTTGACCGGTCTCCTCCTTAGCCAAGTAGTATGGTTTGGGTTTTTCACAATCCTCCACCTGCAAAAGGTAGTGGACTGTCCCCATCTCTGCTGCAGAAGCTTGGAGGGGTATTCCTGCCTGTACGGTATTCCTGCTGCCTGCTACAAAAGTGTAGCTGTCTGTCCTCTCAACCATAGTTGTATTGCTTCGTGGTTCCTGTGACTGCCATCCCACAAAAATAACCAATCCCTTCTATTGACATCTAAGGTTCTCCACCTAATTTCCTGCTGGTCCAAATGAGGGTCTAGGGAGAACGGCGATGCTGACTTCTGAAGTATGTGGATTTACTTACTTTGTATGACTGGGTTATATTAAAAAAGAAATGGAAGTTATTTTCTCTGTGTCTTTGACAAATATTAAAATACAGCCTGTTGTATTTCATGAATCTAACTGCTGTCTCCTTCTCTCAGTAACCGTAATTAACAGACCAGAAGACAGAAAAATGTAGAAATATCCTTTCCCGGTGGCCAGAAACATTAGTCCTCTCCAGAAGCTAATGAACTCAAGTCTATGGAAATTAAGTAACTTTTTTTTTTTTAGCTCTGTTGGTGAGCTAAAACATTGTGTCGGAGTGGTAAATAATAAAGAGGTATAAAGATTACCTCTTGGAAATGAAGTGGGTGAAGAACGGATTTGAACTCTTCCTTCTCAAGAGAGCATCTAAACCATCTGGTTTAAGGATCTGTCCTGCTCTGCTTGGGTGCAAAAATGAATCTGTAGCACTGCAGTAATATGGGAGAGTGACAGTAACCCACCGTGGCTGGGGAGCAAGGTGCTCTCTCCTGGCTGGTGGAAGCTGGGGTTCAAATCCTCTTGCACGCCAAGTGTGCTAGCAGGTCTGTGACGAGGGGATAGAAGCGTAAATGTAAAACAAGGAATGCAACCCGTTCCTTGTATTGTGGACTCCTAAGAAGTGACCTGTTTAGCAAATGGCATCACAAAACATTGTGGTGTTTCCAGAACGTGTTGTCATCCTTGTCGTGTTCCTGTTGAGGGAACGTGAAAATGTTCAGCCGCCTTGATGATGTGTCCCGTTTTCATCAGCTCTTGCTGGTGTGTTGGCTTTGATGTGTCCAGGTATTCCACGCTCCGAGCAGAGGGCACAGTAGTATCACTTGAGTTCATGGTACTCACCATGGAAATTGGTTACAAATCTTTGCTTTTTTTGAAATCTAATGTTTCTGTGGTTTCCTTTTATTTTTAGAATAAATTCCAGAAATACTGTGGGTGGGAATACGAACTACTTGGAAAATAAAACTTCTTGGCGACTCCAGTTAGCACCGCGTGCATCGTGGCACCTGGAGAGCGTGTTGATGCGGGGTGGCTCTTTCGTGTGACTTGCGTCTCTGCGCTGAGAAGTGGCTTTGTAAGAACCTGAGTTTGAGGTCCCGTGTTTGTGTCTGTGCACAGCTGTGAACGTATTTTGGGGAGCCTGTGGGGTACAGCTCCTCCCTGTACCTTCTGAGATCCACTGCAACCCGTAAACTTGAGGTTAAACTTGACACATGCAAGTGTCTTTTCTGAAGTAGGGCATCACCAGTTGGTGTTTTAGTGGTTGTGCTCTTTGGCTGTGCAGGACGCAAGAGGGTAGAGGAGTTGACGGCAGCGTTCTGTACCTTCACCTGACCAGAGCGTGTCCATCGCATCACCGAAACATACAGCTGTGCCACCGTGGTTCTTTATTCTTCGTAGGGGAAGAAAAGGCTTGGGGCACCTGAGCCAGCACCCTTGAGGGACCCTGGGGCAGGGACTGGTCTGCAGGCTGGAGGAAGGCTGCAGGTGGTGGGGATTCAACCGGCAGCCCCACGCTGCCCACCCCGGCCGTGGATAACGCCGCACGCGAGGTTTTTGTAACAGCCCGGACCTGACGGCGGCGTGACACAGACCTTTGCTTTGGGAGATGCGCTGTACGTGTTGGTGACCTTTTCCTCTGGAGAGCTTTAAATGCAGCGCATCTGTAAGAAGGGGTGCTGCTTCGGCGAATTTTAATCACGCCCTTGGTTTTTAAGAGCAATTTTGGCCTTTTTTGTGGCCACCAGAGTTTTTGTTTTGTGACATCTTGGGGCCAGGGATAGGAGGTTGTAAGGGTGGATGGAGCAGGGAGTGTTTTGGTGCCGAGGAAGGCCTGGGTTGCTCTGAAGGCAGTGAGATAAGCTTATCGGCAGGAATGTAATGCAAGAGGGGTCACAGAGCCCCTCCCTGCTTTCACACGGGGGTTTGATCCCCGAGCTGTTTCAGGGTAGTTCTCTGCTACCAGGCCGTCCTTTAAGGTTTTCTGCCAGTCTCGGTAAAACAAGACGGCTATTGTTAGTGCTCTGGGGTAGCTCAAAATGATGGCGGCTGGGAGCTTGCTGGGTGTGAGGGAAACAGATTTTTCAGCCCCAGAGTAGTGATTTACACAGAGCTTTGGTTGTCGCACATTCCTTCTTCGGAGCCGTTTCCCACATCATCCTCTGAGACCACCTTTATCTCGCTTCTGAGAATAGGAGGACGGAGGGGGAAAGCCGGAGCCCAGCGACAGAACGGAGGTCACAGTAAGCGAGGCAGATTCTCAGCTGTGGGGAGCCCAGAGAGCTGAACCGATGTAAAGAAAGATGATATCGGCTTGTGGGGAATCTTTGGGTTTGGGTTTTGCATTTCTTTTATCCAATAGATCTTTAAAGGACTGCAGAATCTCTATAATGGCTTGAAAATGTCATTAAAGTCCATTTTTTCTTTCTTCTTTTTTTGTACCTACTCTGTTCAAAGGCAGGAACTACCTTTCAAGAAATAAGAAAACATTTGTTTTCCTGGCTGATGAAGTAGACAACTAAATGCAAGGAGATAATTTCTGAAGAATGGATAGTTATTTATTCATTTCTTCATTGTTCATTATTCTGCATAATGCCTGATTATTTTTTTGTTGTTGTTCATAAGTGTGTCCTCTACATTTAGCTGAGTGGCACTTAACAGCGTAGGTTGCTCGCATGCTTGGAATGACTGAAATACTGGACAGGATGGGATGATGTTTGCACACTTTAAGGAGAGGTTAAAAAAAGAAAAAAGAAAAAAGAGGGCACTTTGGTTTGGATCATTTCTGTTGTGAATTACCTACTCAAGCTACCCTGTGGCTAACGTATCCAGAAAACACCTCGTGCTAAGCTGAGCAGGTAGTCCTGGCCTACCCCTAAGCTGGGAATTGCATAGGAACGGAACAGTTTCTTTTCCTTTCCAAGAGCTCTGTTCAGTTTAATTCATTTTGCAGGGCAGGTGGGGAGTGGTTTTTCTCCAAAGAGATTGTACAGGTATAACATTCAAGTATGCTAACCTAATGATTCTGTTGGACGGGCAGACATTTAGTCTGAAACTGAATTTAAAATTCTTCTGTCCCATGGGCGTGCATGTTCCAGGATGTAGGTGTAACCTGCTTTGATCTCCAATCTTTTTCTGACGGGATTTTCTTTTTTGGAATCAGCCGCGGTTGTGATCCCAGAAGACTCTGCCAGGAAGACGTGTATCGTTAGCGTGTCTGGTAATCCTTTGGTTGAACTCCTAAAAAAGACAGACCCTTTTGGAAAGTCTGGGCTGCTGGAGGGAGCGTCGTTTTGCAAGACACTGGCTTCAGCAGCGAAACTGCATGAAGATACTTCGACTGTGCTGTCCTGTCTCTGACTGCTTGTTTCCTCTCTTGCATAAGTGTTCTCCACCCCCATCAGGGCATAGTCTCACGGGTGATTTATCCTGATTTAAGGCACAACTTCTAGTGAAAGGGTCGGCCCTGTTCTTGTGTATGTTCTGGTGTAGCTGTGGGCAGGAGATCTCGACCAGGGAGCCCGCACACCTGGCAGCAGATTATTACTTATTTTTATAGGGTTATTTTTCAGTTGGATCCGATCCCTGGCCTGTCCCATGACTGCTGCTGTCAGCACTACGCAGGCGGTCAGGACTGTCCTTCTTAAGGACAGCGCAAACTTAGATCTAAGTTTCCTGGGATTGCAAAACTGTGTCCTCAGGTGTGCTGGGGTGTGCTCACACACACGCGCACGCACGCACGAGCGGGTATTCCTGCCTCGGACCGCTTCTGTCATCTAGCTCGCTGTGTGCTTCCACGGACCAGAGCTTGGAGACTGGCTTTGCATTTACAAGAATGAGCCGGGAGGAGTTGTGGGGGGCAGGCGAGGAAGCCAAAACTCCTAAAACCCCCGTGCTGCTGAAGTTGATCGGTCAAGCTTTAACCCCGAGATAAAGATTAGTACTGTGGGGCTTGCAGTTTGCACTCTGCTGCTCGGCTGGTCTCATCTCGCAGAACAGTATGTGCCATTAATTAATGCTAGCGGACGCACGGTGCTTCCAGTAATGTAGTAGACTAAATTAAATGTCCCCTTTTTAGTCACGGGGAGCTCACACCGTTGCCCCAGTTATACAACAGCATCTGGTTCCCTCTATTTGGACTTGGAAGAGAACTTGACAAGGGGCTGAATGTGACCACGGGCTTTAGAGTTAAGCGCTGGGTCGTTACCCTTATTTGTCCCCCGATTCCCTTGGGGTGGGATCCAGGACTCTGTGGTGGGCTCCCTCTGCGGCGCAGCCGGGCGTTCGGAGGGGATCCAAAGTCTTGATGAGAGCGCTGCATAAAGTCAGCTTCGCTCTCAAAAGCTGGCTGCTATGGACAAGCCGATAGGAAGCACTGAAGGTTGCAGCTCTTGGGGATGATCGGAAGGTCAGCACTAACTAGGTGTTTCTGCACAAATTGTTTAGGCAGGTGGGATTTCTCATGTCAGGCTCCCAGGCCAGCAGCGGGACAGGCAGTGCTGGAGGGGAGGTGGGAGTCTGTAACGCTGAGCAGACAATCGGCCAGCTTTTTTGTTGTTAGAAGTGCAGACATTTTGCTCAGGGCTTCTCCAAAACGTGAAAGGGATCCAGTTCTGAAGATCTTACACATGCAAATATTCCAGGGAGGAACAGAAGAATGGCCTGAGGATTAGGAAAAAAACCCAAAGAGAGCTCCTTTGACTGCAAGGTGAGATGGGAAGGAGGCAAAATGGGAGAAAAAGTGCAGATGGGCTCCTGCTAACAACCATCCCTGTGCTGTGGGATGTGAGAGGTACCGTCTCCTTGGGAAGGCTGTTCTGGGGAGCTCCTGTTCACGTGCCTGTCCTGTGCGCCCGATTGCTCGTGTTATCTCTGTATTGCTCCTCCAGAAACAGAAGTTACCGCGTGGGAATGGGCCACTGCTGCACACAGGATCTCGCAGAATTTCTCTGCCGTGTTGTGGAAGGTATGAGGGAAGCGCGTGTGGTCTGGGGCTGCTGCTGATACGTTTTGTTGTCATGTTTCTGTTACAAGCAAAGAACAGCAGGGCCGGAAGGGACCTTAATAAGTTGTCTAATCTGACCTCCTGCCCTCAGGCTGGGTCAGATCTATCTAAACTTTCCCAGCAGATGTTTGTCCAACACAGTTGTTAAAAGCCTCCAGTGATGGACTTGCCCCATCCTCCCTGGGTGATCCTTGAAAGTCCTTCATTGTTCTTACCATTACCAAGATTTTCCTAGTTTCTGACTTCGATTTCTTGGGCTGCAGTTGAAAATTGCTGCCCTCTTGCCCTTTTGTTACTGTGCAGAGCGAGCTGTTCAGTCCTTTGCAGCAGGCTTTGGGAGAGTCTGGGCCACGTCTGTCTTCAGCTGCAGGGCCTAAAACTTGCCTGCAGTGCTGCCTCTGGCACCTGCCTGTACTGGGCCAGCGGGCACAACTGTATGACTCTCTCTATTTAGACTTTGGGGTATGATGGATGCATTTCTTTTTTTTTTCTGACAGCAGCACAGATGAAGGGTTTTGTCATGGAAGGTTTCATTATGGCTTTCTCTCTCTACCCACTATAAAAACAGGGCGCGTGCTCTTCTGCCTCAAGTACCATCTTTTCCCCGGGAATGTACTACTGATCTTCACCGGCTGTTCCAGGGTAGTGCCTCTGCCTCGTAAGGCGGAGGTCCTTGCCAGCTGCTCTCACCAAGGCTTTCCCCATGACTAGCTCGATTACAGCTTGGGCAATTGTGCTTTCCTGACCTGACCTCCCAGCTGTAGTTTGCGAGTGACCTTCTATTCTCCCTCCCTGCCGTGGTTGCGCTCCGTGCATCTGATTTTGTACATACTTATCTCTTCCTTTCTGTGAAGGACACAGTTATTCATGCATTTCCGAAGCTGGTAAAGTGTGGCTGTGAAGATTATTCTAAGAGGAGAGTAGTACTCAAACATGAAGCGTGACAGAAAATGCAGTGGATAGGCGTTAGAAACATTACTTAAGGAAGGTAAACTGGCCGGCCAGCCAGCATTAAAGGAACAATTAGTCATTTGCTTGAAGGCGATCGTTGTTTGGTTGTTAGAATTTTAGGAAAATCATTCCAAATAAGTGTCAGGTGACAGAGACAGATATCTGAGGGCTGCTTGTCCATCTGGGCGGAGTGAATTTGGGTCTTGCTGCTTCCAGGTGGACAGATGTCCAAGTTACACAAAACACTGTGGTTTGCATTCATTGGCCTTCTCGTACGCCATAATTGCATCTATTTTGTCAGGTTTTAGGGGGTTCTTTTTACAGGATACTCAGAGGAAGGTGGCAGTTTCTTTTTAACTTTATCTAAGTGCTTTACTTTGTGGAGTGCTTCATTGTTGAGCGGGGAAAAAAAAAAGAAAAAACCTGTCTGTGTGTATTGTTGCAGGCATTTTCTCTAGATTTATTAACACCTCTTATACCTTTCAGTGGGAGAGAGTAGGAAGTATGTGTGAAAGGTATGTCTGTATACAGAGAGCCTTTGTCCTGAGACAACTGAAGAAGCTAACACCAAAATGAAGGCTGGTCTGGACAGGTCTGAAACACCCTCCTGGCATCGACTCATGTTTATTGCGGTGGGAAGAGCAGGTAGGGAGGAGCAGTCTTGATTTTGTTTGTTTGAACTATCAGCAGTATCTTCTTTGAATTCCTCACAGTTTTCTTGCAGACCTTTTGTGTGATAACTTGTGTAATGTGAATCTCCAGTTTCTCTTGTTCTGTTTCAAATAGCAGTGAAAGCCTTAGTGTTTTCTTTCTTACTCTTTTTCTCCCTTAATTACAGATACAGGGATCTTTAGTCATGTGGAAGGTATTTTATTGATGGCTTTTGAGTCTAAAGTACTTGTTATCACTGAACAGGTGTAGAGCGCTGTAGGCTACTGGGCAAAATCCCTTCTTCAGTGTTTGTTCATAATGATTTCTTGGAACTGAAGAATCATTTAGGTTGCAGAGGACATCTGGAGCTCTCTTGTCTGACCTCCTGCTCCAAGCAGGGCCAGAATCAAAGGTAGGTTTCTTGTGAACTTTTCTGATCAAGTTTCAGACCATTCTGTCAAGGATGGCAGGTTGATGCCATGATCAGTGCTCTCATGGTGAGGAGTATTTTCCACTTGTCTGATCAGAATTTCCCTTGCTGCAAGTTAGGCCCGTTGTTTCTTGTCTTTTTGTTCATACTCATTGAGAAGAGTCTGGCTCCGTCTTCTCTGTAACCCCCCAGTTAGGTAGTTGAAGATAGAAATTAGATCCACCGCTAACCGCCATTTCTTCTCCAAGTTAAACAAACTCCATTCCCTCATCCTCTTTTCCTACATCATGTATTCCAGTGACCAGAATGTCACTGGAAAACTCTGTTGTGCTTGTTAATGTCTTTTCTGGAGAGTGCAGCTGAATTAGGTGGTGCTCCAGACACAACCTCCTTGGTGGCGAGAGGAGAAAAAGAGCCTTTTCCCTGAGCTCTCGGCTATTGTCCTTCCCAATACAGCCCAGTATGTGGCTGACTTTCGTCGCTGCACTGCTCATTCCTGTTCCCCTTACTGCCCACCAGGACCCCCGGGTGCTGTTCTGAAGAGCGTCTCCCTAGCCAGTCCATCTCCACTTTGTGCTGACAGTGGGTATTCTGCGTCTCAGGTGCAGGACTTCACGTCTGTATCTCTCAACTTCGTGAGGTTTCCTTCAGTCCTTTCCTTCAGCTTGCTGGGCAGTCCTGCCCTCCGATGTATTCACTGCTCTCCCCAGTGTGGTGTGGCCTCTGAATTTGCTGAAGGAGCTTTCCATCCCATCATCCATGGCATTCATTACGATGTTGAACAGTGTCGGCATCAGTACTGGCTGTTCGTTGAGGAACACCACTCATAAAGTGCTGCCAGTTCAGACTTCAGTCTGCTGGCTGCTACCTTGCAGGCTCAATGATCCAACGAAATTTTAACCAACTTGTGTTCCACCCATCCAATCTCTATCTCCCCATTTGTGGGGACAGATTAAGTGTCTCTAGGGTGGTCACTCTTTAAAAGATTTGCTAATGAGGGAGTTGCTTCAAAAGAGTGAAAAAGTTGTGTTCAGACTGACCCATGTTGGACTTTTCGATGGGGGAAGTGTGCTGGAAGAAGAGGGGTGTGAAGTAAAAGCACATGAGATTCTAAAAAGTAGTTTCTGGTCTCCTTTTCTGTGTTGATAAGCCCATGGGCTCTTGTTCTTTCCACCCACATTGATGGCCATTAGCTTGTTTTGAAACAGAAATTAAAGCCGGAGCGTTAAACTCAAAAGAGCTAAACTCTGAATGTTTCCTGCTGGACGTAGGAAGAAGGAGGCATCCTTCAGGCTGTGGCCTGCCTTCTTGCCTGGGCTAGTCTGTTCTTCGGAACGTGTCTGGCTTAAATGGATCCAGCTTAATCTCATACCTGGTGTTTTTTTATTTTATTGTCCTGTACAAGATTCTCTCCAGTCTGCTTGTATAAAAAGCCTATTAGCTGCACAGCAGCGAGCAGCTAAGGGCAAAACTTTGCAAGGTGTAGCTAAGTGCTTTCCATGGACCGTCAGTGCAGGCTGAGGTTTGCCTGTGTGCAGCTGTGGGACATTGTTGAACCTCTCAATTGTACCTTGACCCTCTAAAATGCCAGAGCCTCTTCTGGGGTCTTGCTATATAGGAAGTTGCTCCCCATTTTTGCATTTGTACCTGTGACTTCTCTTTCTTAAGTATTTCCTCTTGTTGATGTTGGACCAGTGTGTCAAGATCATTTGGAAACCTCAACCTGCTTTGCGCTTGCAAATCCTCCCAGCTGAATCATCTGTTGGGTTTAGGGCCATACATTCCAGTCTATCATCCAAACTGGTAATGAAAATATTGCACAGCTCTTGCGCCTGGCTGGGCCCGCTTTCCAGTGCCCTCCCAATTAGATAGCAAACCCTTGATAATTGCACTCTGAGAACTATGTTGTCAAGCAGCCAGTTTATGGTGATTACATCTAGTTCATGTTTTCTTAGCTGGATCTTATGGGAATGTCATGCGGAACAGTGTCAGAGCTAGTAAAGATTGCATTTCTGAATATCCTTATCACTTCTGTACAGGCATACGTTTTTTTCCTGCTGATGCATAGATCCTTTATTGTTCCATAGAATTTTTTGAAGCTAGAAGGGACCTTAAAGGTGATGAGATCTGCCCCTGTCCACACTGAAAGTTTAAATGTGCAAGCCACACCAGATGTATCAGGACTTTTGTACGGGACAGTTGCCATACGTCAGCTCCAGGAGATCAAGAGGAAACAAACGTGATGTGTTTATGGGTCCCAAACAAAATTAAACAATTACCTGAATCCAGCCTTCGGAGCAGCCTTTGAACGAATCCCAACCCTTTTTCTGCAAGGGCTGGAAAAATAAAGGACATGTCTAATCTGTACCAGATATCAGCCAACGGTTATCTGTGCCTACGTGCTGTTACTCAGATCTCGTTAGCTGTCTAATTGGATAATAGGCAGTACACTTCACAACTACATAAGTATATTAAGCTTTATCTGCTTTGGAGCAGGGAGGGGAAGATGCACTCGGTGACAAATGGACACAAGAAGCTGCACGGTGGAGCAGCGGTGTAAATGTCGTCCCATGTCCCCGTCGCTTCATTTCCAGGAACTTTCCGCGGCAGGGGCTCTCTATGTCGGTAGCATTTACATTAATATTGGAGTGCCAGAACAGAGAGCTGCAACACTTTCAGCCTTTCCCCATGTTAGCCGGGCAGTTTCGCTTTTAAAAGCACCGTTCTTCTAGCGGTTAAATACCTTTCAGAGGTGTCTTTTAATAAAACACGCAGGATAACTTCATCTCTGGTTTTAAAACCAATGTGATATAACAGAGAGAGGCATCCTATGCGTGTGTGGGACACCTGGATTTTGCAGCAGGTTCCTGGTCCTAAAGCTTATTTCCAGCATGTGAAGATGATGCGGAGTGGACAGGATCAGGAAGCTTGCACAGGGGTTGGCACGACCAGTTCCATACATGGAAGAGAGAGAGGCTATTTGGTTGTGGAAATACTCTTCCACTCTTCTTACTCTTGGTTTTTTTTTGGTTTTTTTGCCTGAGAAGATGCAGTTACTGCATTTACCCATTTTTAAAGCTTTTGGAGTGGACTGACTCCTTTCAAAGGCATAACAAAAACAAAGGCAGGCTCTTTCAGCAGCCGTGTGTTTATATTTTCCCAGCAGCTAGCTAATTTATTGACAGACATGGGGATATGAGCACATTTCACTAGTCATCACCACCTATTATATTCTCAGGAGAAGGTATCTGCAAGGGACGATTCTGGGTACAAAAGATGCATCTGCCAAGGGGATCTTTCGCTGAAGGTAATGGGAAAGTGACTGTGTGAAACATGCCCTGTCTGAATGTTTTGTGGATTCCCTTGGGATCGCTGGAGGGTTTTGACACAAGGCTCAAGTTGAGCCTGACTTTTGGCCCTGTATCTTGCGTGAGGTGCCTAGGGCTTTTCATTTATAGCCTGCTTACCTCATCTCAAAAGTATCTTCAGCTTGTCGTGCTGTCCAACATCTGTCTGTAGTAGGCAGAAAAGACAGTAGTAGACCTTTTAATCTTTAAGTGTCTTAAGCAAATGTAAACTCCGTTAAGTGTGTTTATCACCGAGCAGCTCATTTACCAGCTGTGCAAAGTACCTTGTGGTTCATGTACGTGGGAAGGTTGGAGGATTCTCGGATGTTTTCTGTCTCGACATCTGTGTTTTTGTGGCCAGCAAGGGTTAAGAGTTAGGCACTTCTGCATGTGAAGAAACTATTCCGCTGTAAAGTGGGGTGTGAATTTCAAGCATGCTGACTTTCCCTGGAAAATCTCATTAAATAAGAAAACCCCTAAATCACTTCTATTTTGGGTGAAGGGAAAAGATTGCAAGGCAACTGTTTTGGTCCGTTTCAGTGTAGACAAACTCCCAAACCACCAATTTATTTTGGATGAACCAGCGAATAGCTGTTGAATGCAGGGGAGTTTTTACAGTTAGCCACACCTGATTTAGTGCCTGGACTAAAAGTGCGGTCAGCAGGGAAAATCGTATTTTTTCCAAAGGGTGTTTCGCTTCTCAGCATCTAAATTACTGGGACAGGCTCTGGAGAGAGCCGGCGTCCTTGTTTTTTCTATGTAGAAAGCCTGCCCTCCTAGCTCAGGCACTGGCGGTGGGTAGGTACAGGTAACCCCCCCCTTCTGATGCTGCGTGCCTGCGTCAGATTTCAATTTGAGGCTTCCAGAAGAAGCGAATTAGGGTGGTCTGTTACAGGTGATCTCCCCAAAGTGTTAAACGAGGCGAAGGTTGCATGCTTTCTGTAACAACATACGCTAATAATACCTTTATCTCCCATCCCAGTCTGCTGTGTGTTGAAGTAAACTCCCATACTCAACCCATCATCAACTTTGCGTCAGGCTAGACTTCGACCTATGGGTACCAAAGGCTGAAGAATGCCGTGTCATACGCAGTGACAAGGGAATTCTGAAATACAAGTGGATATTAAATTGTCAGTGACCTTTTTTATATAATGGCAGAGGCTGTTTTCCTCATCATGTGTGGGCAATATCTAGACATGCCCAGCACTTTCAGGATTGTTTTTCAAAACCAAGATAACCGTTCTGGTGGTCCTGTCTGGCCGCTGCCTGCTACAGATCAAACCCACGCCCAGTAACTTGTGAATCAGAAGCAGAACACCTGCTTGGCTGGTCATTAGTGCCTTCTTTACAAAACATTGTAAAGCCAAAACCAGACGTGCAATGCTGTATGTTTTCAAGAAGACAAGGCGGTGAGATTTATGATGCTGCTTAGGTCTTGGGGAGGATTCATCTTGTGGTTGTGGCTGAGCGTGGGTGAGCCGTCCATGTAGAGGGATCCACAGCGCTCGCAGGGTGGACCTGTCACTCTAGGTCTTCACTAGGGTCTTTGGGCACCATTTTAAGTTTCCTGAGCCCGTGTCAGAGAACATTTTATGTCCGGAGTCAAGGCCTTGACTGTGACGGACAGTCCTTTGGAAAGCTGTGCAAAGATCCTCGTGTCTCTCAAAAACAGTGGCCTGTATTTCAGAAAGGGACATTGTGAGCGAGGCGAACAAGTTTCAAATCACATGTCCCCCAGCAAGCACTGTCCTTTCGATAGGAAGACTTGTTGGAGAATGTTAATTGAGTCCCTTTTTAAATGAAGGAGGCTTTGCTTCCTTCCCAAGTTTTCAAAACAAATTTTCCAAATACAGAGCCTATGTTTCATTCAAGTGTAAATCCTTTCTCTTTAACCTGGAAGTTATCCCAGAAAAAAGCCCATCCATTCACTTCAGCACAGACCCTTGCGGTTGCGGTGGAAAAAAAGAAGTGGATCGAATTGTCCAAACAGGAAGGGAATTAAGAAAAGACCGCTTAGTGAGCGGAGCTCTCATTTAAGTTTAAATAGTCGTCCTACAAACTCCACTTTATATCTCTGTTGCTTTTGAAGCATCGCACGATAATTGAAGTATCTGCTAAATTTAGAAATGATCGTTTTTTTTTCTTGCCAGCATGCCAGCCTGTCTGCAGGCTGTATGGATTTCAGCATGTAGTTAGGGGATGGATGCAAACGGTGATTTGAAATTTGCTGGCTTGCTACCTCTTCTGATTTCCACATAGCTTGGTCTTGGTGGGTATCTAATACTTTACACCAATTCCTTTTCATGTGAGGGCATTAATCGAAATGCTTTTTTGGCACAGCTAGGTGCTAATGCTGTTTTACATATGGTGAAGCTGAAGTATTGAAAGGATAAAGCGTGACGTGCTGAATGAAATGAGCTCCCATCTAAACACATTGAAATTGTGCTATCTTTTTAGCAACTTACGGATAGGATTGTCATTCTTTTACCCCCAGTCACATGGGAAGGCTGTGGTAGAACAGAATAATGACAAGTGTCCCAGTTCCCCGTTTCTGCTGTTTACCACAAGACAAGTCTTCCTGCTCTGTGAAAGATCTTAGATCTAAAATCTCTTCCCCCCAACCCCCAGCTTGTGCCGTTTAATTTTTCTCTTTCTGAGCAGCGTTCTATTGTAATTCTGTGAAGCTGTTTGAGACAAAATTTACTGTAGAGGAGGGACAGAAAGTCAACTTCCCTTTGTTTCAGTAAATGTCTTGATTTGAAATGTTTTCGAGTTCAGGTGTGTCGGGAGGAAGGAAGGGCACCTTGCAGAAGTGATAATCCATCATTACTGTGCATCCCATGGCACTCCAGGCTGCAGTCACCTGCAGGGCACTCAGTAACCTCAGAGCACAAGCAGGTGACTGGAGGAGTTTTTCTGTTGGGAATCTCCACACAAAATTTGACCCTCGGGCTTTGTTTTGAAGTTTGCAACAAGGTGAGAAACAAAGCCGAAGGTGTCACCGTTGTGTTTGCATCTCTTTCCTTTCCCACCCTTCTTTTTCCTTGTCTTTCATGAGCCATTTCTGCTCTCTGCTTTTTTTCAGTGTGCCGAACGCTCAGGAGGAAAATCACTCAGCAGGACGAATTGCTTCTGCTGTGTTACAGCAGAGATGCGTTCCTGTGTAAGATGTTTTTTGTCGCAGGCACCTCTTTCCTCTGGATATCTCTAGGTCACCTGAATGCAGACAGTGTTTAGTTAGGAGAAGGTCTTTGCTCTTGTATCGAAACATTTCTTGCTGTCGTATGCAAAACCCCACACCTCAAGCAGCAAGGGGAAAACACACTTATCTCCTTCAAGGAAAACCTCTAGTGGGTAAAAATCTCAGAAAGCCAGTCTGTCAGCCATGACCCAGACTTCATGGAGATCTGAGGACACGCTTCCCAACCCGAATTCCCCTGCCTTGGGCTCTTGTCTGCTACGTGAGCGTGTTTGTGCAGACAGCAGGATGGAGAAAGCTGTGTCTATCGCAGCGTGCTAAAGGCAGCCCTGGTTATGTGTCTGCCGTCTTAAAGCTGGAGCACGTGGTTTGCTTTCAGCGTTCCAGCAAAGCGCGCGCCCAGGAGAAGTCCCCTCAATGCAGCTCCACCTGGAGAGACTGACTTTTCCTGGAGTCATGTCTAGTCTGCTCCAGGCTGAAGTCAGTCCAGTTACTGTGGGAGTAAATCTGTGCGGAGTTCAGCTTTTCTAATTTTGGTTCTTATCCCCTAGTGTTTCTGTTGCATTTAATGATTTTCCCTGTGGCTTGAATGGTAAAGATGTGGTAACTGCTCGGGGATGGCTTAAAATCAAAGATTCAGTGTGGTGGTTGCTTTCAAATGGAGAAGAAACGATGCTATTTAGAGTTGTGCTGCTATTTCAGGGCAGTTTGTTAGGTCTGGGTTCTGAGAAATGGTGAGAAAAAATAATTGCGTTTGGGCTAGCGTGTCTCATATGGTGTGTCCTGAAATGATCCTCATGTACACGTTGGGTTGGAACCAGTACTGAGCCTCTCTGCTTGCAGATTCATTCCCTGTCTCACCCTCCTATTACACAGGATGGGAGGAGAAGAAAAGATTCCTGTTGAAACTTTGCTCCCAAGCTTGCTGCAATGAATTTAAAACCCCAAACCACAGAGAATTCCCAAATGTAATATGGACACCAGTGTTTATTTGACTGAGACCCCATTGTGTTCCGAGTTGTGCAAACACGGGCAAGTTTCCTATTTAATTAAGGCTGGTTTTATCAATTAAGATTCCCAAACAATTGGAGAGACAAGGAGGGTAGTGGAGATAAGATCGCACGGTTATGCAGATGGGATGGGGTACAGCTCTTTTTGGCAGTCGGAATACAAGTTCTGCAGGAAGCTTGATTGCAGCATTGTTCTGATCCATTATGCCAGTGTTCTTAGTTTGCAACCTCTTTTTTTCTGTAGTTTACTGCCTGTCTCTCCTTCCTTTTACAGCCCTGAAACACCAGGCTTTGCTTTCACCAGAAGCATAGCAGTGGCAGATACCTCCCGATACTGAACGTGATCAAGGAGCTGGAAATAAGGGGAAGATTCCCCCCAAGGGGTCAACCAGGGCTTAGCAAGCTTGTAGAGGCACAGTAAAAGGCAGGCCAGTTTGGGTCTGGTTGTTGCTTGTCCCTGTTAGCTCAACAGCTCTGTTCCTGAGCTGTTAACCTTCTGTCTTGTCTGAGGCTAACATAGCCAAATTGCATCTGGCTGTACTGGTTTAGGTTCTGGACAGCTCACGGTGTTGATAGGTGCCCGATGGTCTACAGCATGTGGAAACATAGTGATTTCTACCATGGGTTTTAGAAGTTGTGGCTATGTCACGATTTCTATCACCAGGGTTAAGATACGAATATCCCACTCACTGCAGCAGGTTGAATACCACTCTGGTGTCCCTGTTCTCTCCAGTTCCTCCTGATGCAGTAGAAGGGTGTTCTGGCAGTGTAAGCTGTCCCTGGTGATGGAGCAGATGTTGTGGGATGCCTTCTAGCTAGGTGGGCCCTTGTACCTATCTCTGCAACCTCCCAAAGTAAAGGGGATGCTGATATGCCAGCTACACCGTATACCTGTTCTGCCTTCGGGGGATTTGTTGAGCAGAGGATTGACTGGATTTGCTCCTCTGTGTTGTGCAAGGAACATGCCGAAGCTCTGCTTTTTGTCGCTGCTGTGAAATTCCTTTTAACTGTGTCCTGCGTAAGACTGTAGCCTCTGGCACATGCACCCGTGCACCCCAGCGTTACGGTGTTCTGATCTTACTCGCTGCGTGGGCAGGAGAAGCTCCGTAGCCCAGGCCGCGTGGCGCAGGGAAGTCATTGTCTCAGCTGCAGACGAGCTACCCAGCTTTGTGTGAGCAGAAAAGCTGCAAGAAAAAGGGGAAGGAAGAAACTTGGGCCTCCAAGGCTGTCCCCAAAAGGTCAGCCAGTCTGGCCATAGCTGACCCGTCTTAACCATCACGGGTTGCCCTTGCTCTCTGTTCCTGAAAGGCGTTTGATTTCATTCTCAGCCCATTTCTCTGGGAATCGCTTGGGGATGGTGACCGCCTCCTAGCGTTTCCATGGGATCTTCTTCATGGTGGAGGAAGTCATCTAGTCCTTAATTTTATCCCCAAACCAAGATGCTGCCTGGGGTATATTCCAGCAGGCTGTCAGAGGGGCCTCTGAGGAGTGGTTGAAGAGAGCCGGCTCCCTTCCCAGCGCCTCGGCGTGGCTGAGCCTGCTGTATTCTCACAGTGCCCTTCGGCTGGGGGAACGCGCTTGAGAATCAGCCATAGGCCAGCCCATTATTTTGATTTATTTTCTTTTCCCTCAGATGAGAAGGGTTTGAAAAACACATAATAGTGCGTTCTATCAGTGAGTTTTAAATGGTGTGATTCATCTGCTGTGTTCTTGGCATGACATTCTTTGGTTTATTTTTTGGATATCCTTGCAGTTCTGGTAGTGCCAAGCACGGTATGGAAGTGCCCTGTGGCAGACAACCTGCTCTGCCCATATGTTAGCTTTAAAAAGAAACAACTCATAATAGGAAGTCTTTATACCGCATGCCAAGATGCTTGGGGCTTGTTAAATATATTCTACTTGTCAACAACTACCCGATTTAAAAAGTAGCCTTGGTGTGAATCAGCTTTGAACCAGTTCATTTGACTCAAGGGATATTTGCAGGCATTAAAACAAGTTGGATCACAGTGGTAAAAATGTGCGGTGGTTTCCTGATCAAAAGCACCATCCAGTGACGCGTATTTTTTTGTGTGTTTGTTTTAATCTCCTCTAAACATTCAAAAGTACAGAGATTTTCCCAGTTAGCAAATTTTTGGTGACTTTGGAGAGTGGAGGAGGCTTCCCGGGGCGAGCGTTTTCTGGGAGCCACTTGGCGTGTTAACTGGAACACTTGCTGCAGCCGATGGAAACTGAACGTCGGTGCGCAGGGCTGCGGGTGTAACAGAGCGACACATCGGGTGTAAACAGAGCGACACATCGGGTGTAAACAGAGCGACATATCCTGACCACATCCCGACCACATCCCGACGCCGCTTCTTTGCTTGAAGTCAGCGTTATTCACTGGGGTTCCCTGGCTGCAGCAGCGGGTTCCTCACCGGCGTGTAAATCCCGTGCGACGCTTGGGTGCTCCTCAACAGGTTCCTTTGTAAAGTCGGAACTGCGGCACCCGTTTACAAAGCGAAGCTCCGCTCCCTGCCTGCTCCATCTCTGCTGGCTTGTCGTCTGAATTTGTCTGCCCGTCCCGCTCCCCCTGCCAGCTCCGCGAGTCGTCTCTCAGCGGGGAGGCTAGGCCGCGCCTGATGGGTAGGGGGGCTGGTGGCTCGCTGCGGCGCTTCCCGGCCCTCCTTGTCTTGAAGACTGAATTATCACAGATGCTGTTTTGTCCGCATTTCCCACTCTGTGGGCTGCTGGTCTGATCACTCGGAGATCTGGACGCTAGCTAGCTGTGTCTTTTCTTGCCATGCAGCTTTGGGTAAGCTGCTCAGATAACCGGGCGGCAAAGGAGGTGCCCAGTGCCTCTAAGCTAGCAGGAGATCTTATTATGGAGCCTTTTCCACCATCTTTGCTGATTCAGAGGTAATTATAAAATGTCAGATTTGATGACATTTGGTTATCCCATCTCCCCTGCATTTTTCCTGGATGATGGCGTTGTGGGAAGAGGCAAAGGGGACAGCTGTCTTGGATCATACTTACGAAAAATACTGTTTCTCAGAACATTTTGTTGTTGTTGTTGTTGAACTTAAATATTTCTGCTTCCTCTTCTAGGCCCGCAGTGTAGGACCACGGGGCAGTTGGAGCCTGTAGCCTGCGTAAGGTCTGATGGCCTCAGCTTTAAGATCTAGCAGCTTTGGGGTGTTTCTTATTCATTACTAGTGGAGTAGTTTTACAGAGGTACCTCCGGGTGGTCATCCTTGTATGACACGGATAGGTGAAATGGCTTGCCCGAGGTCCCACAGACCATCAGCGGTCACACTCGGAGCAGGAGTCCATTGTTTGTTGTGTGTGTATCGAAGCAGCACAGCTTCTTCCCACCTTGGGGAGAGGAAACAATTTGGTATGTCCCCATCTCTGTCTGTCCTGAGATGTGGGGAGGTGATATTTCTGGAAATGAGGGGGGAAATGAAGATAAGGCTTGCCGTGTTTCGTGGCAAGAGTAGGGGCTGGGCCAGCTAAGGCCATCTTCTCAGGCTGGCGGAGACCTGAGTTTGGACAGGCAAAGGTTAATGCTGTGGTTTCTCTCTGTCTCTTTTGGGAAGTGTCCAGAGGAAGAAGAGTGCTAAGTCAGCCTGAAGGTCTCTGCTGCCTTCAAAAAAATGATGCTGAGGAGGTTTTGGGCGCAAGGCTGCAGGTTTGGCATATGGGTAAAATGGGAAGCGTTTTATTTATGCCTCTGTCTAAGAGTACAGGTGGTGTGTTATTAATGGGTTTCCTTCCTTAACGTCCGATCCAGCTCTGCATTCACTGTGTGTCAGTCATTGGGGTGGGTCAGTAATTTGTAAATGGGGCTTGTAGATGCTGATGCAAGATCCACGCTACTGAACTGCAGCCTTTTCAGCACCTCAAGCCACATTTGATGGCTTGGGCTTTCACATGGGCAAATTTTAGCGGATGGTAGCATTTGTCCTCAGTTCAAACTTGTTTTTTTTTTCTCACAGCCACCCATATAAATTCCAGCACCTCTCTGGAAATCGAACCACTTTATGTTTCTGCAGGCAGAAGCAGAAACAAGGCAGGGCATGGGTTGATCGTCTGCGGCAGGAGCGCTGCCTTGTTTTTGTGAAAAGCTGTCTGGCTTCCTTGTACCACCATGGTGAGAAAGATAAGCGTAGTCAGCTCCCTGTCACCGGGGCTGGTGCGCAAAGGTGAGGCCCACGGGACAAATCGGTTGTATTGATGGTGTGGGGTGCGGTGGGAAGGGTGCTGCAGAGATGATGGAGGTGCTCCACTCGGAACCTGCTTGGGTCAAGGAAGAATTGCTCGCTCAGGTTCACATGTCCCCATCCAGCATCTGCAAGGCTCCTGGCTCCGGTCAGACGTGAAGAGGTGATGAGGAGGCAAGGGGCCGAAGTCACACTGGTGGGAAAAGCAGGGGGTTTTGGATCTGTCTTGCTTGTTTCAAGCACTGGAAAACACTGCATTCAAGGAGACGATGCTGGCGGTGGTCCTACTCGGAGCAGGAGGTTGGAGTAGAGCCCTTCAGGGGCTGCTTCTGACCAACACTTCCAGGTTCTGAGAGCTGTCAGAACAGGTCTCCTCTGCCAAGACCTGCTGCCTGCCCATGCCTGGAAGCTGCCTGCAAAAGAGGGCAGCAGGACCGGCCTGGGGCTGAGTGACTTGTTCCAGCTGCCCATATCCACCCGGCAAACCTGTTTAGACCAAAATACCGAATTGGATAAAGCCTGAACATGAGCATGAGGATGAAATGCCACTCTCCGGGTGGTTTCAGCCCAGCTGGAGGGGGCTTTCCAGCATGTGCAGGCCTAACAGGAGTTAACCTGGATCTCAGTGGTGCGTATGCTGTCAGTGACACAGGTTGATGAGCTCGGAAGGGGCCCTGGTATGGACGTAGATGGCTGTGGACCATTATCCTGCTCCTGCTGCTCTCCAGGTAGCTGAGTAAGCGAGGTGTGTCTGCTTCCGATGCCATAAACCTCCCGCTGTGCTGCAGACGCAATCTTGCCAGGTTGGTGTTTGCACAAGGACTGTACAATGGCTGTTCATAACAGCAGGCTTGGTTCACTCACGTATCTGACTGACGCGGAGTACTTAAGTTCAATTAATAATGCTCCTGCCTTCTGTTGAAAGGGTGTCCGTACTTGACCCGTGCTGGTATAAATGGTGATTCTGAAAGGGATTGTGAGCGAGTTTGGCGTGCAACCTGCTGGATTAAAAAGAAGGCGGGGGTATGTGGAGAAGGAGAAAAGAGACGTATCTTCCAGTTTGACATGTTTACAGCCTGGAGAGCTTGGAAAGAGCATCTTGAAATAACAGGCAGTAGAGATTAATGTGCTTGTTTCTGAGAAGGCTGATGAAAGGGGAAAAGAGGGAGAAGTTACAAAATGCTTGTTTGTTGTGCCAGGAGCCGCAGAGGGAACCACAGCTAACAGCGATGAGAAGCGCTGGCAACAGGCAGTGCTGGGGCCAGCGCAGAAATCGCCTTCCACTTCATTTTTGTGTCTACTCAGAGATACGATCTGCTCTATCCTGACCTATGCTCAGCAGGCTGCCCGAGTCTGAAGTCTGGAGAAGTGTTAAAGGAGGTAAAATTGCTCTGACCAGAATAATCCTTCTAAGCACTTCTCCCTCAGCTTAGGAAAAAAGTGCATTAGAGTTGATAATTGAAAATTTTGTTACTGCAGTTACTTAGGTAAGGGTTACTCATGACAGCCATGCAGTTGCTCAGTACAAGTAGTGCTAGACTGCGTAATGAGTTAACGGCCTAAATGCTGGAGTGCCTTTACATCTGCTAAATAAATTGCCTTCTGTTTTCGTTGTGTAGCTTTTGCCTACGGGCTCTGCTAATAGTGCTTTCAGATAACCACTCTTCCGTATGCAGTTGATGAAATAAGAGAAATTATTATATTTATTGAAAAAAGGCTTTTGAAACTCCGTATCAAAAAGTTTTCTTTTTTTTTTTTTTTTTTTTTTTTTTTTTTAAATTGTTTTCTGAGGTCCAGGCCTGCACTGAGTGGTCTGTGCGACTTGATTTCCATTCCTTAGGCATCACTGGAAACCACCTGCGTGTGCGCTCCGTCTCTGCAACACCTTGCTAATGATGTATGTAATATGTAATAATATGTAATAATATGTAATAATGCATGTGCTCACAGACATACCATTCTGCATCACGGTGAATTCCTGAGGTGCAAAGGCCAGAAAGTTTTGTCTTGAACATCCGTCCTGGCCATCTCCATCATATAGGCAGGAGCATTCCCAGCACCAGAACCCTGTCTTCTTGTGGGACTGGAGTGTAAATGTCTATGAGAGATTGGATCCTGGTTTAAAAGCTTCACGCAATATCCTCTCTGTCTTTAGTGAAAAGTGTTTCAACAGCTTATTAGTGTCACTGCTAAAAATAGACATCTTATTTCTGTTCTGAATTTTTCTAGCTTCTGCTCTTGGTTGCTCAATCTCGCTTTGTCTCTGCTTAGATTGAATTCATCCTTTGGTGTCAAGTATTCTCTGTTTGTAAACACTTTCAGACAGCGATGAAACCTGCATTATAAACACATGCATATGTAGTGCCCCTTCGGGTGTTGATAGTATCTTGAATAGTTGCACTTAATAAAATGGTAGTGTGTTTATTTCTTGTGCTTCCATTTCGTCTTTCGACTGAAATGATGTCTTGTTTTTATCCGAGTTCCTTTCCAACACACATAATATTGTCATCTAAGCTTCTGATTAAGGATGATGCTTAATGCCCATCAATTAAAAACCTAGAGGGAGTAAAGCGATTCTGGTAAATTATGGTCGGTTTATGCTGGAGCTGCTTGGTCTGTGTGGTCAGCAGGGAATTTGTTTGTGTTGATGATGCATTTCTCACCTTCCAGACTGGCTGTTACACTTGTTAATGTGAAGACTCAATTCAACATTCTACAGGAGGACGAAAAAATTCAGGCAAGTTGTGTGGTTAGGAAAGAAAACCGGGTCCTCGTGCAGGAGTCTCAGAATAGCATGTGGAAGTGTAGCCACTGGCTGCCTCTTCTGGAGGTGCAGTTCCTCTCCACCTCATTTTCGCCGTCGAAAGCTATTTCTAGATCAGTAAGTATGTCACGGTAATATGAGGTGATACGTTGAGGGCAAGGGTCAGCGCTGAGGTCCCCATGTCTGGCAAGTTGCGTGTCCCTGGAGGCTTCAGGTTGGCCTTGCTGTACGCTGGCCCCATGAATGCCCCTTAGTGGCTGGGATGCATTTTTGGCTTTCCCGGAGCGCATCTTCTAGTTTAGTTTCATCCCTAAGGAGCGAAGGCGTTTGGCTGCTTCAATACCACTGCATGAATGAAAGCATGGGAAGCAGAGGTGTTGAGGTCACTCCAAAGCAAACTCCTGATCCTAGCTCAACTGCTCATGTAAGAGGACTCAGAAAGGTTAGGTGACCGTTTTAAACTGGTCTGTAAGCTTCCCTTCAGCTTGTCCATCCTAAGATAGGCATGCCAAAGACCAGCAGGATGGATTACTCCTCCTCTCCGTCACCTGAAAGCCTGCAGACAGCAGATGCAAGTTGGGCACCCAAATGATGAAATGAGCTGAGACGAGTCCCACCTGGGATGACCATGACTGGGGTCTGTGGTATGCCGAGAGCTCACAGCTATGGCTTGTGGGTATAAGATAACCTGCTGTGTGATATGAAGTTTGAAGGGAGAGGGATGTTGCTTTTTTTAATGTTAACCTTTCCTGGTGGAAAAAAAACAAATTACTAAAAAATAAAAAAAAACCCAAAACCCACCAACCACCAGGCAAGTCTTTAAGCCTGCAAGCCTTGTTTTCAGTATGTTGCCTTGCCTAAGTCTTTGTGTCATCGCAGCTAGGACGGTACTATCACGAGAGTGTTTGGGTGAGCTAAGAATAGCAGATTTCCTTGAGAAATGTTTTTGTTTATTTTGGTTTTGTATTTTTAAATTGTCAGAGCCTTGGTGACCTTTTTCTTAAGGGTCCTAGAAGAATAGCCTGATCAGAGAGTATTGTTTTAATAAGGAGGGCGGTTGTGAACTGCCTTAATTCTCTGGCTTCTTCCTTGTGACCTGCAAGGTTTTACTGGCAAAACCAGAGAAAAAAAAAAAATAAAATCATGAAGTGGATGTACCTCTGAACTTTCTTGCTATTGCTGCTGGATTAAAGGTGGAGGAGGCTAGCGTGACGTTTGCATTCATGCTATTTCTAGGTTGCTATTGTCTGTGAGGCCACTGTAACTTAAACAAGGAGAAGGAACTCTGTGTTAAAGGGAGTATATTCAGAATATGTCTTTATTAAAAGGATGAAACACAAGAATCTTTTAAAAATCATTTTTAAGTTACTGCTAAGGTAGCTCTGGTGTGAAATCCTGCTGAGAGCTAACGCAGGTCCTTTGTGTGGATGAAAAGAGTCATTTCCCTGGGAGCAGTCAGCGGGCTGGGTGCAGAACTAAGATCAGCAGAGACGAGGGACGGGACGTGCATAGGAGTGAAGGGTACGCATGCCGGGAATGGAAACCCGTGATTCTGGGTTGGTAGAATGATGCCCATCTTAGAAAATATATTTTTGCAAAGATTTGCCTGCTGGGAAACAGCAGTTGAGCTCAGGGATTTTGGGGGGGATTTTTTTTTTAAGTTTTTTTTTTTTTTGAGTGAAGGAAATGCACAGTAGTGAGAAGGAATGAGTGAAAGGTAGTGGCACCTAGGGAGGCAAGGGCAGAATGGCGATAGATGCTGAGAAAAGGGAGCAGGTCTGGAAAAAGGAGTGATTAAAAATCATGAGTGAGACAGATGCACAAGAGGCGAGAGGATCAAAGCTGTATTTTTAAGACAGAAGGGAGATGTGTACTTGGATTTTTTTTTTTAATTTTATTTTATTGTGGATAGCTGGTGCCTTTTAGCTATCTCACAGGAAAGCTATAAGCAAGACAAAGCAGGGGGAATTTTACTGTTCATCAAGCTATGATTTAGTTCTACCCGTGCTCTTAGAGGCACACAAAGTAAAATCGCAGCCTCAGAGAGATTCACAGTAGGACGGCTAACACACATCTTACCCTGTGATTTAAAAAAAACCCAAAACCCAAACCAACCTTTTTTTGGCAATCACGAAAAAGTAAAAAGCCAAACTGTCTTTGTGTCAGAGGACCTTGTAATATTCACTGGCTTAAGCCCTGGCTGGTGGCTTGGCAAGTGCTGAAGGTAGAGCATTGCACATAATAGGCCGTGGTCTACGTGCTTGTCTTACTTGCGAGCCTAACAGAGTATATAATTGATACTGAAATAAAGTGTAGTGGGGATTCATATATTTATATTGTCTGTTCATTTCACAACAGAGCATGTATTCTGGTTGGAAAGCCCAAGCTCTTGCTAAATTTTAGTTGCCTTCCTCTGCCAATCATACGGTAAAGGTTGTTGGTGAATTAAGGATGGCTTCTAAATCAGGATTCTGTACACACAAAATACCCTGTTATTTTCTCATCTGTCTAGACAGGTCACCTAAGCCAGTATTAAAATGGCAAAACAGGAGGGGAAAACATTTTCTTGAAGCTTTCAGGTGAAAAATTCACATGAGTTTGCTGAAGCCAGGATTAGGAAGGCTGTGCTTAAAAAGCTGAGCTAAAATGCTTCAAATTCTATCAGATGTAGATGGCAGAAAAGATGCTTCATTACCGTGGCAATTAAATAACATGCATCGAAGTGTTATCTGGAGGCTGGATGAGAAGTGGAGAGTGTTATAGAATGTCTATGGGTTGTAATAAATCCTGAAGACATTTCTAGTAAGAGGTATTTCAGCTCCGGGTTTATAATAGCTCACGAATGAGGAAGGACTAGCCAGATTAAGATTTATTCTTCTTGAAGAAGAGATGGCGAGGATCATATGCGAAGGTCCTTAGCACCGAGGTGAATGTGAACAGGGAATGACTGTTCAGTGTTTCTTATAACATGGTTTTGGGGATGTCCTCAGTTTTCATTGGGTAGCAGTTTTGAAACGACCTAAAGGACATTAATATTTGTGTAAGGTTAATGGACTGTGGAGCTCCTCACCACAAAGTTGTTACGAAGGCCAGAGGTATAGAGGCGTTCAAAAAGAAGTTGGCAAATGCAAGGGGAATAAGTCCCTTGGATTGTTCTGCTCAGAGGTCGGGACATTAACTCTACCTTTCAATGTCCTTATTGGACTTACTGCTGGCAGCTGGGTACTGCTGGAAGAGTGTCATTCTTCTTCATATCAACCCCAGGCTCTTCAGTATGAATTGCTGTGGCAGTTCTTCTGCACCCTTTAATAACTGTTTGGCTTTGCCTTTCGTATCCCAGTGGTGGACTTCCCTGAAGCTCTGAATAGAGAGATCCCAATGTTTGGGGCCCATCTTAGAGGTCTTAAAAGAACCTGGAAAAATTTCACTTCTAACCTTGTTCAATTAAAAGTCAATAAACTGGCATGCTTGGGAGGGCAGGTAAAGGACCAGTGATTGACAGGGCTCAAGAACTGTAGTGGCTTCACTCAACCTTGGGAGAAGATGGTGGGGAAAAAAAAACTTCTTTGTAGGAACACCAGCTCCTTCCCATTGTCCTGCAGTGGTAACTAGCGAAAAGTGATGCTTCCTTCCTTTGGTTGTTTTTTTAACTAGAATGTTGTCCCTCATCTCCGTGGTGTGTGTTTTTGTGAGTCTGTTGAGGAGTGGTCTCGTCTTTCATATCAGCCTCTGACTGGTGAGGATTTAACCTACACGTCATGGAGCAGTTCCCAACCATCCCCTGAGGGAGGCCCTCCATACCTGGAGTGCCATGTTCCTGTTTATCTTCAGCCATTCTGAAAATCCACTTTCAGAATGGGTTAAGATAAAAAAAGAACAAAACACTCCTGTCCCAGATGAGGAAAGTCCACAAGAGGAATGAATCAGCATCAAAGCCAAGTAGAGACGAGTCCTAAGGTGTCTGCAACTGGAAACTTGACCCGTCTCACCGGCTGTGGTGGGGAAGGAGCTTTGCATCCTCCGCTCCCCTGCCTGCTCCAGATCATTACTGCTTCATGTGGAACAGGGAAGAAATTGTTCACTGTTGCTTCTTCAAACTGTTGTACTGCTTTTGAATCCAGCTTGCTCAGAAGCAAGTCCAGTGCCTGGTTTTGGCTGCTCACAGCTTTTCTTCTTGTCAAATGACCATGATCCGTGACTCTCTCACCACAGACTAGAAAGGATCGGATGCTTGATGTGTTTGATTTCAGCTTGGAAATAACTCTCCCAACACCAATGTCTGGCTCCCTATGAGAATTATCTGCTAGCTGAGACCTGTTGGTTCAGGAGGTGAAAACAGTGAGATGATTGATGTGATCGCAGGTAGAAGTTTTGAGCCTGGCTGCAGCCAGAGCTGGCTCAGTGTCTCCTGTTCCGCTGCTCAGCAGCAGTTGGGACAAGCTGTACTGGCAGAAGCAGAGTTTGTTCCAGGCACTGTGCTAATCTCTCTTGCAGGTGAGCCCAGATAGGGTGGATGGGGCTGAAGTTGTTCCAGGTGAAACTAAACATTTTCAAAATAGTTGTCAAGAGCTCCAATAAGACTGCTTTACTTTTTATACCACTGCTTAAATCACTACTGACTGCAGTCTGGTGTCACCTCTGTTACAGAGAGCAGGAGATGCTTGAATGCTTTAAGAACCCATAGAAAAAGGGACTCTCCAAATGAAACTGATATTGCTTTGTACTTCATTAGTACACATGATCATATACTGCAATAGTCCAGAGGTATCTTAAGTGCAAAGGTTTGAGTCTTATCAGGAATAGTGTGGCCAGCAGGAGTAGGGCAGTGATGGTGCCCCTGTACTGGGCACCGGTGAGGCCGCACCTCGAATGCTGTGCTCAGTGTTGGGCCCCTCATGACAAGAAGGACGTTGAGGTGCTGGAGCGTGTCCAGAGAAGGGCAACGGAGCTGGGGAAGGGCCTGGAGAACAAGTCTGGTGAGGAGCGGCTGAGGGAGCTGGGGTTGTTCAGCCTGGAGAAGAGGAGGCTGAGGGGAGACCTGATCGCTCTCTGCAACCCCCTGACAGGAGGGTGTCGTGAGGTGGGGGTCGGTCTCTTCGCCCAAGTAACAAGTGATGGGACGAGAGGAAATGGCCTGAAGTTGTGCCAGGGGAGGTTTAGATTGGATATGAGGAAAAATGTCTTTCCTGCAAGAGTGGTGAGGCATTGGCACAGGCTGCCCAGGGAGGTGGTGGAGTCCCCATCCCTGGAGGTGTTCAAACAATGTGTGGATGTGACACTCCAGGACATAGTTTAGTGGACATGGTGGTGTTGGGTTGATGGTTGGACTAGATGATCTCAGAGGTCTTTTCCAACCTTAATGATTCTATG